>VDFB02109042.1:44922024-44968743 GCA_007258455.2 Sequoia sempervirens
GTCTAGAGTGTAAGGGATTAAAAATGAATGAGATAGAGAGAGAAATAATACAACTTGTTGACTACTAAAATTTGACTAAGTCTGAAATTTGTGAGATCTTCCAAAAACTAGAATTTGCATTATAATTCCTAGAGATCCGAAACCACTCTCAAACATCCTGAAACTATATACATGAAATATAACTTAAAGTATAAAAAAGTAAACATCCATATGTAAATGTTTATTTCATGTATATAGTTTCCCTCAAAGATAATAAGAAGAAAGAAAAAAAAGAGAAGAAAAATAAATCAATGTAGATAAAAACACGAGCGTATTATAATGTGCTCACATTTTGTCAATGCATTCACAAAACAAAAAAGCCATGTCAAAACTAAGATATAACATGAGCACGTTATAACGCGTATGCGTTATATCTTTCTTTGGGAATCCCCAAGCCTTAGGCTTGGTATTTGCCTTGGAATACCAACCCAAAGGCTTGGAGGGTCTTCCCAATGACTAGAGACGTGCTTTTACAAATTCTACAATATCTCACATAATCGGGATCGTGCTCACTGTCAATATTGTACGTGTTTCAATGTCAAAAAAATTGAACACCTGGGTAATGTTAGGTTCTCTCTTAGCTATCCAATGATGTAACTTTTCTCACTTTTTTACAATGTTAAGCCTTTCATCTATAATTTCTTTTGTTTGTGTGTGTCTTTTTTGGAAAAAAACAATGTTTGGTATTTTTTTCATTATAAATTAATCGTTCATCAAAATTTTAGTTAAATTACATTTTTAAAAACTAGACTAGATTCTACAATTTAAAAAAAAAAACAATTCAATTCAATTAGTTTCCAAATTTTGTAGATGTAGCACGACCGAAATTTTGTTTCTCAGGAAGTATCCACTTAGAAAATTAGTAAAAATCAAATATTCATTAAAAAATTATCAGAAAAATCATGCATCAACTATATACTGTTAGCTAATTTCTCACCAGAGCGATTTTAAAAATACTAAAAAAAAATTCACTGTGCTAGGGATGTACAAAAGTTGCTATGTTATGTTTTTCTGACAAAAACAACACCAATTTTTGTACGTCCCTCTTTTGAACCTCTTAATCTCAACCATTTTCAAAATAAATTAGTAGTTTAGAAAGTAGACTCAGAGCACTTTGATCCTTGTTTTTATTGCATCTCAAATTTTTGAGTGTAACTATCCTCTATTTCACGTCCAAGGTCAGTATTTCCTAATTTCAGAAGAAGAAAAAATGGCCACTTAAGCCCCCTTTTTGGCCCCCCATCTTTTTGCACTTACCCTCCTTCCCTATGAGGATGTGTTGTTCTTTGGTGTCTTGTTCATTTATTTGCAAAAAATGTTGAGATTGCATTGAGTTGTGTGAGCAAGCTTTGATAATCTAGTTTGTGAGCTATGATATTGAATTTTTGTCAGTTTAATTTCCAGCATTAGTTAGTAGTTTCAAATCACTTTAAATTGCATCTATTTTCATGGTTGTGGATAGATGTTAGTTTTGCCTTTCTTGCTTTCTAGTTAAAAGCATACCCCCATTTTATTTTATCTCAAAAAACAAAATTATATCAGAAGAGGGAGTTGTACCTCAACTAAAATTCAGAGGAAGATCAACAATGCAATGTTGATCTCTCCAACTGTTGTTGATAGATTAGTCCTCTTTTTGGGAAAAATGGAATGAATTTGTATTAGTTTTTAAAAGACAAATCTGTCAACCAACACTCCTTGATCCCTAATTTTGACTTGTCTCTTCTTTGTTGAGTTTTGGAACTCTGGAAGGATTTTAGACTTTTGTCCAAAAGTATGAATTTCTCCCAAATCCCCGATCCTGACTCTTTGTTTATTGTTTTCTTTGTATTTTAATGTTCATTTTTTTAGGTTTTAGGATTTTAAAAATTCAAAAATGCAAAAAATGAAAAAAGTTCAAAAATACAAAAATAAGAAAGATTCAAAAATACAAAAAAATAAATCAAAAATACAATAATAATAATAATAATAATAATAATAATAAACCTTGAAAATTTTGAAAAGGAAATAAAATACTTTGGGACAAAGTCCAAATGGTCCTCTACCATTCTAAAACCCCAAAATACAAAGGTCCCCATCAGTTTAAAATCTCTACCATGCCTTGTTTCCTTGAGATAAAAGAACTCTCGCCACTTCGAAAAAGAATGGTCCCAAGGTTTCTAAAAGGTCCGGGACCCATAAACAAGGGTCAGAGAAAATAAAATTTTCTGCTTCATAAACAAATGTCAAGATTTTTAATAAACCCAGGACGCGACATAAAAAGTCAAGTTTGCCCCACTTCGAGTGCTGCAATATTTCTCAATCCTATGTACTCCAAAATTAAAACAGGAGAGTCCATGCATTTATCGACTCCTTCAACAAACTGTCAAACACTTTGACAGTGACTACAAGGTATTATGTTGGAATTTCGACAAAGTAAAAAATTGATAGTGGGTTGTCAAATAAACTGTTGTACAAAATTGGGAGTGATTTGAAATTGAGGGGCTTATAATCTTGTTGAAGATTTTCATAACCAAGACGTTAAATACCAGATTCACCCCATATGACTTGTAATACTATTTTATTCTAAGCGATGTGGCTACACAGTCATAAACGATGCATGGACATGGAGAGAAATAAAATTATTAAATCTAGAAATAACAAGAATGCTTAATTTACATGATCGAGTATTAACATTACAGGCGATTTAGGGTCATTGCAAGCTCAACATATGAATCTATTATGGAGTTCGATACAAAACCTACTAGTGATCGACAAAAGGATAGTCCCATGCAAGTGGTGTGATAGGTAGAGGCAAAGATGGCTTAAAAGGAACTTTCACAGCTAAAGTGAGCCCTTAAAAGAATGTATAAAAAAAAGACCATTTCCATTTTGCCTTTATTCCAAATGTGGGGATAGGGGAAATAAGCGATGAAATTTCATTCTCTTTGAAATTATGGGCACAAGTCTGCAAAAGATACATTCGAAAGGAAGATTGCGTAGGATGTCGGGTCTAGAAAGAGCTTTGGGACCTTGTTAAAAGGTCTCTCGTCCTTCTTCCTCTCTAAAACCTTCACATGGTGAAGTAGGCATGAATCGAGACTTAATTTCAACATGGGACTCAAAAGAACATTGGGATCATTTCTTAAAAGTTCTATTCCTCCTCTGACTCCCACTTCATGAAACGTACAAGTGAACTTGTTTAAGTGCCTCATTTTATGGGTCGATAATTTTACAGTTTGAATTTTATTCAAAGCAAGTTATATCGTGATGTTTCAAGTTTAAGTGAATTTTTTTAATGTCTAATTTAAGAGGTACAATAAAATAAGCTATTTATTATGTTTAATTTTGTAAGCTCTTAAATTTGATCATATATTCACTTGAAATAATTTGCGAATATTTTAAATTTCATGAATTTTAATGAAATTTATTTTGTGAATTAATAATTCATTATGTATTTTGATTATTTACAAGTATTTTCAAAAATTAGAAAGAAGATGGGTCGAAGTGGCTAATTTTCATGGACTTGGAGTAACGGGCAATTGCAAAGGCTATATGGTCGTGGGTGATCCCACAATAGTGGTTTACAGTTTTTGGCCAAACTGGACACTGAAATTATTATTTTTAACTAAATCTTCACATTCGGGCACCTATAGCGGCTAAACCGTGAGGAATTTGAAGATGATGCAAACTAGAGTCTCATCACATTTTTTCTGTAGATTCTAAAAAATATTTTTTTCAAAATTTTTGGAATCAGATTGAACTTCTTTTTCCATCTCCCACGAAAACTAGTTTTTTTCAAAAAACAACATTTTAAAAAGTGACGCACACCGTATAACGCATAACTTTTTTTCCATGAGGGATAAAATTCTAATTCTTTCAAATTTAGATTTGTAACTCGACATCTAGTGCTTCCATTTCGTTAGATAGTTTTTATTGAATATTTTTTCTTTAATCAAGTTTCGAAGTCAAACCAATTACACTTCAGACACAACGCGACCGTATAACGCGTAACTTTTTGTATATATCAAAATTCATTTTTTTTTTTTTGTTGTATTAAGGACTCCAATATCTAGTGCACTCATATTTTTCAATTTTTTTTTTGATAATCGCTATTTTTCCACATGTGCAGAAAGAGACCTTCATTTTCGATGAAAAACCTATGTTTAATAAAACTAAAAAAACAAATACATAATAAAACCAAAACATATTAAAATTATATTTGTTGGATAGCTCGTTCGAGGACTACTTGATTCCAGTTGGGTTTGTGAAGATCCTCCATTTTCATCCTCAACCCGAGCTTCAAGCGTAAAAAATTAGGTTTTCAAAGTGCCTGAGGGGGAAAATGAGGGCAAAGGGGGGTTCGGTCAAACCCCTAGTGGTTCGCTCAAACTTGGTTTCGACCAAACCCAGGTTCGGCCAAACCCCCTTCCCAAAAGGGGTTTTTCAAACTTTTTTGTTCGTGCATGCATTGATTTGGTTCGGTTGAACCCTGGTTTGACCGAATGTTTTTTTGGTTCGTGCGAACCTACAAGTTCGTTCGAACCCCCAAAATCATTTTTTTTTCCATGGGCTCATTTTTTGTGAGTTTTCCTTCCTCCATCAAATTGTAAACCACTATTGTGGCTTCACCCTTGTGGTGTTTAAAATTTGCAAAGGTATCATACAGAAAGGGATAAAATAATTAAATGTGGAATTCTTCTAAAAACCAAGAGGGAGATTTCATAAGAATACTATCATATTTGGAGTAATGTGAAGACACAATGATGCCACTTTGCAAGATTTTTCAAAAAAGATACTACTTTATGTCATGCAAAAGGACGAACTAGGACTTAAATCAAAATTGGAGTCTTTTGACTGAAGTTTTAAATAGTTAGTTAAGTGGAGTCAAGTTGGAGATGAAAATAGAATATTTTCTTTATGGAGTAATTGCATACGCAAAAGCTTTAGTTTTGCATGTATTGTTTGGCGGGAAATATTTGTTTCTTGGTCTATAAAATGTAAAATCTTGCTCATTTGAGGGGGTTAGAAGGTTGGAAAGTTAGAGGAGGAACATATTAGAGAATTTTTCCATTGGCCATTCTTAGTTTTTATATAGTTCTAAATTTAGTTTTAGGTCATTTTTAGTGTAGTTGGAGATAATTAGGATGGATAAAACCAAAAATTCTAGCATATGTATTTTCTCGATTTTAGTTGAATTGAAGAAAAAAAATGTTAAATATAAATATGATTTTCGCTGCTTCAAAATTTTTGTCTTTGCATATGGTGTGGTATTTGAATCTTGAACCTTTGTCCATTGATGGATGTGTTTTATGAAACTAGTCAATTTACTTCTGATTTGCACATAAACTATGCTATTTAGAAATGAATTGCATCTTAATATTATCAAATTTCATTGGATCTTGCATTATTAGCATAAAGGATTGTGTTTAATCTAATCTTAATGCTATAATTAATGAATTTGTTAGGCTTTCAATTGAATGAAGATTTGGGTTGGGTTTTCACACCATTCTCTTGCATTTTCCTTTAATCTTTTTACCTTTCTTTATCCTTTGGTTAGATTAGGGTTTAGATTAGAGTTTGAATTGGTATTTGATCAAGAAACAAACACCAGAAGGTCCCTTGAATATTACAACCAAATTGAATGCTTTGCAAAAAAGCATAGTTGTGACCCAACTCTCGAGACCTTGGAAGGTTGTTGATCTTACGATTAGTTCCCTTTTTCATGAGAGGTAAGGTGAAATACACCTTACTTGTGTTGCATGTGTCAATTTATCCATCAACAATGCATAACACAATAAAACCATAAATCATACACAAATCATCATCACCATAAAATATTGATCTCAGATATCATCATAATTAATAAATTTCATGATACAAATGTATAAAGGCCTCTACAATTTACATCAAAAAATTGATACCTCATAGGTATGATGCATATCTTGCTCATCCTACCTTGTGCTCACCCCATCTAACTAGGCAAGTGCCCTTGTTGCTAGTGGTGGTTGTGGTGGACCTTGAGGAGGAGGTGGCCTCATACCAATTGATGACCCTAATCTCCCTGACCTCAATTTGTATGACTTGCTACTCACTATAAATCTTGGTTCTCTATACTTGGCTATTAGTGTCTACTCATACAAAGTATAGTAATGTTGCATCTCCTATGTCACCCACATCATACATGATAGAATATCTTGCATACCTTGTCGTTCAACAACCTATCTAAATTTATCTTGCTCTTGTATCAATCGTGCCACATCTCATTATGCCCTAGCTAATATGGCTCAAGTTACATCCCTTTTAGTCATCACTACTACCAAATATGCTCCATCATCCCCTGAACTCCATCCCTTGCCTAGGCCCCATCCAAAAAATCTTATAACATCTTAACCTTTTCTTGTGTTACATCTTGCTCAACCTGTAGTTGGTCCTGCTCAATCCTCAACTGATCAAGTGCTTTGACATGACCAAACCAATTCATACCTGAATATCCCCCTCATCATCTAATGGGTCCTCTCCTCCAATATCGACATCCTTCTCCTCAGTAGAAATCTCCTCTCCTTTTCCTCCCTCCCAAGGGTTCGCTCTTTGTCATACATGTCGACCATCTCCATCCTCTCCATTGCTATTATCATCATTATTTCCTCCTACTACCATCTAATCCTCTAGTATGGTAAATCATACTAGCCTACATCCTTCCTACCATGCATCATATTCTATGGTAGACCCTACATCTATGATTGCACGCTGAGGATCCCATGGCGTTGTTGGAGTATCCTACCTATCTTTCCTGGATATATGGATCTATATAGCCTCCCCAAATCTCCTTCTCTTGCACCACCTAAGAAAACACTACCTCCTGCATGGGTGATCCCACAATACTGGGTTACACTTTTTTGCCAAACTTGACATTGAAATCAACATTTTTCACTAGATCTTCATTTTCTCTCACCTATAGTAGCTAAACCATTAAGAATTTGAAGATGGAGAAAACTAGTGATTTGTGAGATTTTGTGTGTAGATTCTAATTATATTTTTTAAAAATTAAAAAATAAATTGTGAATCCTTTTATGTAATTTTTAATAACTTATTTTTTGTACTAAACAACATTTTTAAAAAGTGATGTTTATTGTGTAACACAACTTTTTTTTATAGAAAGGATACAATTCTAATTTTTAAAATATAGAATTTTCACAAGAATATATAGGGAATGGATAATTTTTCATAATTTTTTGTTGCATATATTTTTTAATTAATTTTCTAAGTCAGGGTAATTATAATTTGGACAGAGTTGTACTATGTATGGCATAACTTATTTTGTTGGAATAAGGACATCAATACCTAGGGGAAATGTATTTTTTAGAATTTTTTTCTCTATTTTCCTATTTTTTCTAATGTGTGAAACAAAGACCTTGATGTTCATTGAAAAACCTACATTCACAAGAAATAAAAAATAAATATAATAATCAAATTAAATATACTTAAAATTATTCTTTTTGGGAAGCTTATAATAATGGCTACATAATTACAAAACATAAATTTTAAATGAATTCATTTGATCCCCCAAAAGGTAAATCAAAAGTGATTTTTTATCAGCATTTTAATAGGTGTAGAGGAGACTCCATTATAGATATGGTTTAAAACTAGCGAGGTTTGACTATCCAAGGGGGTTTGATCAAACCCTCTTTAATTAAAATCCTTTAAATGGAACCTTTCTAGGCTTAAATCATTATATTTTCTAAAATTATGTGATTTCGGGAAAAAATTAGGATGTCCCTAAATGTGTAACCCATTATTGTGACGACACCCACATCAGTACCATCTATTGTAAACCAAACTAGCGCATAACCTTGACCAACAAGTACTGCTCAATGATCATCGATATTCAACCTACCAATTAATGTGTCTACTACACATAGGGTAAATGTTGTGCATCATCATCCCAAACCTCACACTCCCAATATGGCTACCAAATAAAAGTGTCCATCTCATCAATCATTTGTCACCATTAAGGAAAATCCCCTAGCCGATGGTGATGTATAAATGAAGCATATACAAATACATAGGGCATCCCCTAGACTCAACCCCTATCTACTATTGGTCACAAAACTATAATGTGCACCAATGTCACACCACACCCCAAGCTCTACCCATCTTTGTATAAATCCAAGTGCATCTCTTTGTATAGCTCTACCAACACACATGAGTCCTATGCAAAAATTGTGCCATTCCAACTACATCCTATCAAGAACCCCCACCCAACCCATCGTAAATCCTTGGGATCTTCAGTCTAGTACCAAGATTCCTAACATCAATTTTATTGTAAATAGGGATAGTGACAATAGCACACCCATCCCAACCTCCAAGTCTAGCTTGATGTCCTTCATTGGTATATCATCAATCATGAACACCCACTATAGGGATGTGTCCCCATGCATTAGGTTATACTATATTATCTCACCTCATATGGGGAGATGTTGAGTCTTCCACACATCCTCTAGAGTCACTATCGCCCCACCAGTTGGAAAATTGAAGTTGTTAGTGTTATTGTGCTATTGCTCCACCAATGTTATCATCACCCAATGTGCTCTTAATTGAGGCATTCTCAAGATGTACCTCAGGCCCATCATATCCAACCACTCCTCATCAATCTCTTCTATTCGATACCCCAGTTGCATCACCACTCTCAAACATCGCTCACATGACTGCAATGTCAAGAAGGTCTGTTGCATCAATCCAATAAATAGTATCAGTCTTTCCCCTAATCACTTCATCCCTAAAACCCAAAAAAATAGGATTTCTTTACAGTAAAAGCATGATTTTATCCCAAGAAGTAGCCTTTCTAGGAACAAGCACATCCTTACCATGTGTAAGCACATCTTTTCCAGTGTAAGTGCATCTGTATGTGCTAGAGCATACTTACCTTGCACAAGAACCTTTTTAGATGCAAGCACATTCTTAGCTTAAATGCAGATGCATATTCACATGGCACAAGCACCAATCTAGGTGCAAGCACAGTGTTAGCTAATGCAAGTGTCATTTTTTTGTGCAAGCACATTCCTCTCCCCCTTGAAAGCATTGTTTGGTGACACACAAGTGTATTTTTTATTGCAAAAGCATCATTTCATGAAATGCAATTTCCAAAATCATGCACTTATGTGTGGTTTCATGAAATCGTGCCTATATTTTCCCCCCTTCATACCATATTCTACCCTCATGTATTACCCCCTAACTGTGTAATGCCCCACCAAGGAACCCCAGAGGACAACACTAAACATGACTTAATAACAATTTTTTTTTTTAAAATAACAATGGAATGCATATCATAACTTACATATAATCTAACCTAAGTCCTCTAAGGTTCCATGACTACATTACTAACATATCTATTAATCAAGAACTAGCATCATTTCATTAACTACAAAGATATCATGATTCATCTAACAAGCAAAGTACATTTTAAACCACCACACTAAAAGATACTACTTTATACATTTCCATAACATGTCATCAGATAAACATCATTAAAGATCTTTTCTAAATAACTAACATATGCAAGATACATCATTTAACATTATCCATTACAAGAGAGTTCATCAATATCTATACATCGTTACAAAGTTTACAACAATGCTTCCCTCAGTACAATTGGGAAGAATACATCTGATTACAATAAGAGATACACTAATATACAACCCAATACATATAGATAAATGATAGTCCTTTCAAACTAGAACAAGAACAAGAATCTGCTACACAAGGTACAACCTCCACGCACATGAACATGCAACAAGGATACCCAATGGAGGAAAAAGCACCAACCTCCTAACCATGTGGAACCCTAAGGTCCACCCCTTGTGCTAGGAGATAACACAAGGTCCCACTACAAATAGTCAATCATGAAGACAATGAGCTAGCATAAACAAGGGCTATACATGACTCCAACACAACACTGCTAACAATACCAACATCACATACAACACTAACTTCACTTCTAGAGGCACACACACAACATAAGGAGAAAACATAATTAGGGAATGCTAGACTGCCATAGGGAGGAGTGTCATCACATAGCTTGATATGGGTTATCCTGGCAGATCTTCCTAGGCCCCGACCCCCATCCTGGGTTATCCTGGTAGCCTCTATCGAACCTCGACCCCCATACAAACTCATGCAGAATCAACATACCTTTCATGAGGACAAGGCAGTTGATCTTGCCATTCTAGGCCTTCCCATCTCATCTCAAGCCTAAAAGAGCACTTGAGCCATGAGTGAGGCATATCATTATCTTGATTAATGTGAAATCTACCCATCCCCCTAATTCATTATTTAGGTTATCACTGGATTAAGAAACTCTCAAATGGGTTATCCTGGACACCACTTTGGGTTTCAGCCCCCATTGAGAGCCACTCCCCCTACTTGCAACTAGTAAACCCTACACATCAAGCAAGGTATTGACCATCTTGCACACTTAACCTAATCACATGAATCCATATGTAGTGCAAGGAATTGACCCTCTTGCACACATATCATAATCCCAAGAAGCTATACATAGTGCAAGGAATTGACCCTCTTGCACACTACTCAACATTACCAGGCTACTTCCAAAACGAAACAAGCATAAAAACCATACATACAAAATACTCCATCCTAAGTCTCTGGAAGCCAACTTTAACCACTTTCCACAAAAGACTCCCACTTTTTAACAATAACCAAAATTCACCCCAATTCCACTAATCAAAGACGTTATTCAAAACAAACACACAAATAAACAATGCAACCATGAATTCACCATGTATTAACAAATCAATTATTAAATGATTATGAAGGAAATCAACATATTTTAACTAACCAAAAGGATAATCTAATTCATTATTAAAACATTAGTATCAAGGGAAATGTAGGGAATAATTTAGTATTTATCAACAATACAAGGCAACCCTAGGTGTCGCTAAGGAAGCTAAATCATAGGGAGGAAGGGATAGGATTCGGCTTGCCGGCCTTGGCTGGTTGGTGCCATGCCTAGCATACACTCGACACCAAACATCAAGCAGACGAGGCGCAAGCAACGACCTCAAAAATTTTTCCCAAAAGGAGAGATATACAATGTGCTCAAACAAATAATGGAGAGGCTTAAGAAACCTTTCAGCAAATGTATTCGACTGTGGGGGACGCAAGTCTTCCAATCATGCATAGAATAAATTTATTAAGAAGGCTAATAAAATTTCAAGAAAATGCGATGGGTAGGAGTAATGCCATACTCCTCTATATAGACACATGTGGTGAATAAATCAAATTTTGTTATTATAATAATTTCCTTGGTGGGCATGTATGCAATGGATGTAAAATACGCACAAAATGGATTTGCTAATAAAAAATTAAGGACTAACAAGAAATGTAAATGGTAAGGGAAGAAAGCGAAATCTCAAGGAATGCAATGGTTGTAGAATATGCACAAATGATTTACAAAAAAGGCCCTTGGAAATCTTCAAAAAAATGCATTTATTAACTGCTTCAATTCGAAAATAAATAAATAGAGAAATGTTTCGTTTCCAAACAGCATAGACATTCAAGTACTCATTTTCCTAAACAAAGATAAAATTTAGAAAGACAATAGTTCCAACCTGGATCCAATTGCTTGGCAGCGCTGGAGATTCCATGTCGAGCTCTGAATTTCCACTTGAAAATCCAATCTCTCCAATTCCCAATCAAATTTTCTAGAATCCCCAATTCCCACAAAATCCATAGCATAAGAAATTTTCTTCCAGAAAAAACTACTTTCCTCCTTGGAAAACAGAATGAATAATCATAATAAATCTCTCAAAAGGAAAAATTATTTACAAGAAGGAAGCTAATCTTTTTTCGAAACCAAAAATCTAATAAAATCTCTAAAATCCCCCAAAAAAACATCAAGTTTCATTTTTGACAATCTGTTCGAAGTTGTGCATGTGCTGCATGAAATCCTTTCTATTTTTTTATATTATTTTTACTATTTATTAATTACAACATTCCATTATAACTTTTAATTTATTTTAATATTTCATTACACATTGAATTTATTAAAAACCATGATTATTAATTAATTTATTTCAATTTATTTATCAAGTGCCCTTTTTTACTTAATAATTTATTTTAATGCATCAATTAACAAAACCAATATTTATCAATCAAATTTTAAATTAAACAATCCAAATGTCAACAACAATTACCTAAACCATAACCAAGGTCAAAAAGCAAGACCAACTGACCACAAACATTTGACAACACTGACGAGGTAACAAACTAGATACTCATCCTCTTCAAGGATGATGGCTAGGGTAGGGGACCAAATGCTATCTCCGATCAATTGTTCCATTAGGTTTAAAGCACGCTTAGACCTACCAATTCAAGTGGAGTCGATGCCTAGTAACTACAACCTGTAGCACACAAAATGGTCGTGCATAAACATATACATATAATTAGGTACACCGTGAAAAAGAATCGCAATGTAGCAGGGTACTCACAAGTGAGTAATGTGACACTATCCCTTTCACCCAAACACATCAATCAAGTAACCACATCAACTCATACAAATAGTTACATAACAAACAAGATAAGAACAATCACAAGATAATCGCATAAATATCATGATCAAATAACCACATAGTGCTCACGATAGAATTAATCCACATAATCAAATAAATCCATATACTAGTCATAACAGATGCATAAAACTCTAGTAATAGAAGTATCATTGTAGCATTAAGTCCAACATCAAAAAAGGTATCATTATGTCTTGTACTAAAGTAAATCCAGTATTGATTTAATAGAGAACAATATGAGGGGCACTACATCCTCCCCCCTAGAATCAGGCTTACTCCTAGAAGCCTGAAAACAAGAAAGGGTATAACTCTCGTATCTGAGATGCATCCTCCCAAGTGGCTGAAGACTCATCATTAGGATCCCACTAGACCCTCAGCTACTCAATGTATCAACTCCTGAGGGTGAGTCTCTTGTGCTGCAAAATTCCCATGGGCTCTAGAGCCAGCTGCCCGTCCTCTACCTATAAAGCATTCCAATCAAGAACATGAGAAATATCTAGATAATATGGCCTGAGAACATAAACATGAAATACATCATGGATATGCAATAGACTGGGCGGAAAAGCAAGACGGTACACAACAAGACCGATTCTCTCCAAAACCTTGAATGGTCCAAAAAAATGGGTGCGAGCTTAAAGCCTTTTCTATAGCGGATCAGACTCTTTCACAAATGCACCCGCAAGAACACCTAGTCTCCAATTAAAAACTGACGATCAACCCTATGAGCATCTCCATATTGCATCTCCATATTTCTTTTGTTTGTCCTGCACTACAGCCAAATGCTCTCTAATCTGAACAACTTGTTGCTCCATCTCCTAAAGCATCTCTGGTCCTAGAAGGAATTTTTTCTCAAGATGATCCCAACTCAATGGGGTCTGACAAGGATGACCATACAATGGCTGAAAAGGGGGCATACCAATAGAACTATGGTACCCATTGTTATATGCATACTCCACTAAGTACGAATAATCCTCCCAATGAGACTGTTGATCCATGACATACATCCTAAGAATATCCTCAAGAACCTGATTAACCCTCTTGGTCTACCCATTTGTCTCTAGATGGTAAGCAGAACTAAAGTTCAATTGAGTCCCCAACACATGTTGTAAGGACATCCAAAGTGCTAAAGTGAACAGTGGATCCCTATCTGAGATAATCCTACGAGGAATCCCATGCAATCTAACTATATCCTCCATGAAAATATTGGCCACTGAAGAAGCATTATATGAAGAAAAAAAGGAGAGAAGTACGCCACCTTAGTCAACATTTCCATAATGACCATGATGGTGTCATGATGATGAGAGGATATTGGAAAGCCGACTCTAAAATCCACTGAAATGATGTCCCATTTCCATTCTAGAACAAGATGCAGCTGCAAAAGACTTGCGGGGTGTGGGTGCTCCAAACACCTTGATACAAAATCTGTAATATCCCTCTTCATTCTGGACCAAAAATACAACTGATGAAGATCTACGTGCATCTTCTTGACACCCGGATGAGTTGAGTAAGGTTCCTGATGTGCCTCTGACATAATTAGGGTACGAAGACCCTCTGAAGGAGGAACATAGATGCGACCTAAATGTCACAAGAGACCATCTGACTCAAGGGAATAACCTGCAAATATACCCTCCAAGGCTCTGTCTGACTCAACCTCTGACTTTACCTCTTGATACCAATTGTCTGCAAAAAGTCCTGCAAGGATATGACTCCTCAAATCTACTCCAAGATTCATTGTTGAAAGCTCATTCCTCTGCCAACTAAGAGCATCCACCACAACATTTTCCTTACCCTAGATATACTTCACCTCAAATTCATACTTTCACAAGAACTCCATCCACTGCCTCTGCCTAGCATTCAGGTTTGGCTATGTGAATATGTATTGTAATTTGTGGTGATCACTATGCAACTCAAATCAATGCCCCAATAGGAAATGTCTCCATCTCACCAAGGCATGAATGATGGTGGCTAGCTCCAAATCATGTGTAGGATATTTCAACTTGTGATCCTTGAGTTTGTGAGACTCATAGGCTATCATGCGACCATTCTACATCAAAACTGCTCCTAGACCCTCCAAAGATGCATCAGTACACACCACAAAGTCTCTGATAGGATCAAGAACTGCCAAAATGGGTGCACTAATCAACCTCTCCTTAAGAGTTTGAAAGGTTGACTGACACTGTTCCAACTAGATGAACTTCCTCCCTTTCCTCTGGAGGGAAGTGATAGGGTGAGCTATCCTCAAAAAACCCTACACAAACCGTCAATAATAACCTGCTAAGCCCATAAAGTCGCGAAACTCTGAAACATTAGTGGGCTCAGGCCAATCTATGATGGCTTGGATCTTCGAAGGATCCACGAAAATACCTTTTTCTTGAAATGACATACCCCAAATATCTCACCTCTGACTGGAAGAATTCACACTTTTCCAAGTTTGCATATAGTTGATTCTCCCTCAGACACTACAATACCTACTGCAAATTCTCCTCGTGCTCCTCCATAGTCCTAGAATAAATCAAAATTTTATCCAAGAACACAAGGAAAAATATGTCAAGATAGGTGGGAAACACTCCATTCATCAAGCTCATAAATATAGATGGTACATTCGTCAACCCGAATGGCACAACAGTGAACTCATAGTGCTCATAGTGAGTGTGAAATGCAGTCTTGTGAATGTTTGCCTCAAATATACGCAACTGATGATACCCTGACTTTAGTTCAATCTTCGAAAACACCTTGGCACCCTTAATCTGATCAAAGAGGTCATCAATCCTTAGCAAGGGATATTTGTTCTTCACCGCCACCTTATTCAATTGTTGATAATTGATACACAACCGAAGAGATTCATCCTTTTTCTTTACACAAATGATCGGTGCTCCCCAAGGAGAGACACTAGGGTGAATGAACCCCTTAGCCAACAACTCATCTAGCTACAATTGAAGCTCCTTAAGCTCTTGAGTATTCATTCGATATGGAGCTCAAGAAATAGGTTCTGCTCCGGGAATAAGAGCTATCCTGAAATTGATGTCACGCTTAGGTGGCATCCCCAAAATCTCATTGGGAAAGACATTTGCAAACTCCATAAGGATAGGATGATCGTCAAGGGACACCTCTCGACTCTACCCTAACTCCGAATCATTAACCGTCACAACAAACAACTGGAAACCCTGACGCATACATCTCCTTAACTGCATAGCATAAATCATATGCAAGGAGATGGGTCTCTGAATGTCAACTACCTCTACCTCACTGCTCAAATCATCCAAACATCACACTGAATTATGTTGGAAATCTATCACTTCTCGATGAGCATCCAACCAATCCATACCCATCACTGTCATAAGATCCTAGGGGTATGATATGAAGATCCACCGTGGTAAAGAGAGTTACAATCCTTAATCCACAACCATACACAAGGGATTCTACCGCTACTCTAGCTTTGGAGGCCAATTTGACTTGCCACCTAATATCTTGCTTTGCTTCCACCAATCCACATCGCTCCACTAAAGAAGGGGAAATAAAAAAATTAGAAGCACTAGAGTCAAAGAGGATAGAAATACCAATACCCTACAACACACTTGCAACCTACACAACCATGTCTTGATGCTCTACTTGGCGGTTATCAACTGCTGCAAAGACTCTGTGAGACCTACCTGCATCACCCACTATCGACTCTAAGGATGTCAGCCTCTAATTGAATCTTGATGTGCTCTTCTGAGGACACTACCTGGCTATGTGACCCTGCTGGCCGTAAGGAAAACATCTTGTACTTCTGCCATATCCCCTACTACCTGAAGGTATACTCGACTATTGGAAACTACCTCTACTAGCTGCAAACTATGTGCTCTAAGCTAGCTGGTTAGAATTATTACACTTGGATTGCCACTAATTCTATTTTTCCCTAGACCGAGAACCACCACCTTGCTAAGACTAAGAGTTCTTAGGTTTCGACTGCCAATGTTGTTGCTACTGCTGTTGTCCACCCTTAGTGGGTGCATGATGGCTCCTAGAGGAACCCATTGGTTGAGACTGACCACCTCAAGACCTGAAGCCTACTGGAGGTGCACTACCAATCTGCACACCTGTCTAACCTCCTAGCACCATGGCCAGATTCTCCTCTACCAATCGAGCCTTCTCTACTGCCACCTCCATGGTCTTTAGCTCAAATACATGAACTCCCCCACTGATATGGGCATTCAAACCCCTAATGAAATTTTGAACCAACATGGCCTCATCATTGCCAATACCTACATATTGCTCCATAGACATAGCTATCTGCCTCAAATCATGAAACTCATCAGCTTGACGCTACCTCTAGTGGTTTGACAAAAAGCGAGCTCTAAACCTCTCTAGAAACATCTCCCAAGAAACTAAACCAATATCCAAATGCAATTTTTGTTCCTCCAACCACCACCATGTAGAAGAAAAACCCCTAGGGTGCATGATGGAACATCTCGCCTTGGTGTTGCTACCATACGGGTGAATGGAAAAACACCTATCCAAATCTATCAACCAAGTCTCTACCTCCGAACCACCACTAGAACCATCGAAGGTAGGAGGACGTTCCCTCAATAGGTCCCTTATATGACCTGCTAAAATAGTCTCCTACCCTATTGTAACATCTCTCCTCCTAGTAGACCTTTCTCTTTCCCTAACTACCTACTGATTACCCTCATGTCTAGGGCCTAGGCAAGCAAGGATGTCCTCAAGAAAATGACACAACTAAGCTCCCTCTAACTCCAACTGACCTAAATTTTGACCCCCACTTTCCTAATCATTCTGAGAGCCCTGTTGTTCCTCACAATCACTCTCATCGGAACTCTGAGAAGGGGAATTTTGGTGGTTAGCCCCATGGCCACCACCTTGACCTCTACCACGAACTCGACCTCAACCTCTAGGAATCTCCCTACACAACACCACCAAAGGAAAAGTCTCAGATTATTAGGTGAGGATGACAAAATGGAAAAACATAAGCTCAAGAGTCTAAGAAACTAGGACAACATAATGGGCTCATATGAAACTAGAGTACCCAGTGTTAGAACTTGAGCTCTGATACTAGGTGTAACACCCTGCCAAGGAACCCCAGAGGACAACACTAAACATGACTTAATAACATAACTTTTTTTTTGTTTTATAAGAAATAACAATGGAATGTATATCATAACTTACATATAATCTAACTTAGGTCCTCTAAGGTATCATGACTACATTATTAACATATCTATTAATCAATAACTAGCATCATTTCATTAACTATAAAGATATAATGATTCATCTAACAAGCAAAGTACATTTTAAACCACCACATTAAATGATACTACTTTATATATTTCCATAACATGTCATTAGATAAACATCATTAAAGATCTTTTCTAAATAACTAACATATGCAAGATACATCATTTACCATTATCCATTACAAGAGAGTTCATCAATATATGTACATTGTTACAAAGTTTACAACAATGCTTCCCTGAGTACAATTGGGAAGAATACATCTGATTAAAATAAGAGATACACTGATATACAACCCAATGTGTATACATAAATGATATTCCTCTTGAATTGGAATAGGAACAAGAATCCACTACATAAGGTACAACCTCCATGTACACGAACATGCAGCAAGGATACCCAATGGAGGAAACACCACCAACCTCCCGACCATGTGGAACCCTAAGGACCACCCCCCGTTCTAGGAGATAACACAAGGTCCCACTACAAAAAATCAATCAAGAAGACAACATGCTAGCATAAACAAGGGCTATACATGACTCCAACACAACACCACTAACAATACCAACATCACATACAACATTGACTTCACTTCTAGAGGCACACACACAACAGAAGGAGAAAACATAATTAGGGAATGCTAGACTGCAATAGGGAGGAGTGTCATCACATATCTTGATGTGGGTTATCCTGAAGGATCTTCCTAGGCCCCAACCCCCATCCTAAGTTATCTTGGCAGCCTCTACCGATCCCGACCCCCATACAAACTCATGTGGAATCAACATACCTTTCATGAGGATAAGAGAGTTGATCTTGCCATTCCAAGCCTTCCCATCTCATCTCAAGCATAAATGAGCACTTGACCCATGAGTGAGGAATATCATTATCTTGATTAATGTGAAATCTACCCATCCCCCTAATTCATTATTTGGGTTATCACTAGATTAAGAAACCCTCAAATGGGTTATCCTGGACACCACTTTTGGTTTCGGCCCCCATTGAGAGCAACTCCCCCTACTTGCAACTAGTAAACCCTACACATCAAGCAAGGTATTGGACATCTTGCACACTTAACCTAATCATATGAATCCATACACATTACAAGGAATTGACCCTCTTTCACTCTACTCAACATTACCAAGCTACTTCAGAAATGAAACAATCATAAAAACCATACATACAAAACACTCCCTCCTAAGCCTCTGGAAACCAACTTTAACCACTTTGCACAAAAGACTCCCACTTTTGAACAATAACCAAAATTCACCCCAATTCCACTAATCAAACACATTATTCAAAACAAGCACACAAATAAACAATGCAACCATGAATTCAACATGTATTAACAAATCAACTATGAAATGATTATGAAGGAAATCAATATGTTTTAGCTAACCAAAAGGATAATCTCATTATCCAAACAATTCCTTCAATTATCTAAATATAAGTAACTCAATTTCCCTATTTAGTTTTCCAATTCACTTATCTACATAATCAATTAATCACAATGAAAAATTATTCTTTTTCTAACACCATAATACATATACATGTATACATATATATATAAATCGAATACCAATAATATAATATTTCCATCGAAATAAAGACACAATGCAAATATCGAATGCTCAACATAATACAATTTCATCAAGTTTTATATATTTGAAATACCAAACAGAATGCATATTAATCGAATTTCCAACTCATTATAAATATCCATCGAATTCCAAATATATGGTAAACACATCGAACTCCATAAAGATATTCATTGAATACAAAACATAAGATAAAATCATTGCAATAAAATGCAACATTAGTATAAAGGGAAATGCAAGAAATAATTTAGTATTTATCAACAATACAAAGCAACCCTAAGCGCTGCTAAGGAAGCTAAATTGCATGGAGGAAGGGATAGGATTTAGCCCATTGGCCTTGGCTAGTTGGAACCATGCCTGGCATACACCCGACATGAAACATCAAGCATACGAGGCACAAGAAACGACCTCAAAAAATTTTCCCAGAAGGAGAGATATACAATGTGCCCAAACAAATAATGCAGAGGCTTAAGAAACCTTTCAACAAATGTATTTGACTGTGGGGGACACAAGTGTACCAGTCATGCACAAAATGAATTTATTAAGAAGGCTAATAAACTTTCAAGCAAATGTGACAGGCATGAGTAACGCCATACTCCTATGTATAGACATGTGTGTTGTGAATAAATCAGATTTTGTTATTATAATAATTTCCCTAGTGGGCATGTATACAATGGAGGTAAAATAGACACAAAATGGATTCGCTAAAAATAAAACTTAAGGACTAACAAGAAATGTAAATGGTAGGGGAAGAAAGTGTCATCTCAAGGACTACAATGGTTGTAGAATATGCACAAATGATTTACAAAAAAGGCCTTTGAAATCTTCAGAAAAATGCATTTATTAACTGCTTCAATTGGAAAATAAATAAACAAAAAAATGTTTCATTTCCAAATAGCATAGACATTCAAACACTTGTTTTCCTAAATAAAGATAAAATTCAGAAAGACAATAGTTCCAACTTGGATCCAATCACTTGGCAGTGTTGGAGATTCCATGTCGAGCTCTGAATTTCTACTTGCAAATCCAATCTCTCCAATTCCCAATCAAATTTTCCAGAATCCCCAATTCCCATAAAATCCACAGCATAAGAAATTTTCTTGCAGAAAATATTACTTCCCTCCCTGGAAAACAGAATGAATAATCATAATAAATCTCTCAAAAGGAAAAATTATTTACAAGAAGGAAGCTGATCCTTTTTCAAAACCAAAAATCTAATAAAATCTCTAAAATCCCCCAAAAAAAACATCAAGTTTCCTTTTTGACAATCTGTTCGAAGTTGTGCATGTGTTGCATGAAACCTTTCTATCTTTTTATATTATTTTTACTATTTATTAATTACAACATTCCATTATAACTTTTAATTTATTTTATATTTCATTACACATTGAATTTATTAAAAACCATGATTATTAATAAATTTATTTATCAATTTTCCTTTTTTACTTAATAATTTATTTTAATGCATCAATTAACCAAAAAAAATATTTATCAACCAAATTTTAAATTAAACAATCCAAATGTCAACAACAATTACCTAAACCCTAACCAGGGTTCAAAACCAAGACCAACTGACCACAAACATCTGACAACACTGATGAGGTAACAGACATATACTCATCCTCTTCGAGGATGATGGCTAGGGTAGGGGAACAAATGCTATATCCGATCAACTATTCCATTGGGTTTAAGGCACACTCAGACCTACCAATTCAGGTGGAGTCAATTCCTAGTACCTACAACCTACAACACACAAAACGATCATGCAAAAACATATACATATAATTAGGCACACCATGAAAGAGAATCACAACATAGTAGGGCACTCACAAGTGAGTAATGTGACACTGTCCCTTTCACCCAAACACATCAATCAAGTAACCACATCAACTCATACAATTAGTTACATAACAAACAAGATAAGAACAATCACAAGATAATCACATAAATATCATGATTAGATAACCACTTAGTGCTCATGATAGAATTAATCCACATAATTCAATAAATCCATATACTAGTAATAACATATGCATAAAACTCCAGTAATAGAAGTATCATCAATGTATCATCGTAGCAATAAGTCCAACATCAAACAAGGTCTCATAATGTCTCATCCTAAAGTAAATCCATTGTCAGTCTAATAGAGAATAATATGAGGGGCACTACAAATTGCCCCAAAAACCCTTCATCAAGGTACTTACTAGATCACCTGCCTCTACTAGTTATAGATACTCTAGAACTCACTCTACACAATGCAAATGATGAGGAAATTATGCCATTTCCTTCTCTCTTGATTTGCTTCTGCTCTCCAAATCAACAAGTGAAATTGACTTGTTATGGATCCCCCTAGGCATATTTATAGGGCCCCTAGCCCTATTTTTTTCCTCCTAGGTATATGAGAGTAGTCCTATCACCTAGCCATGCTTTCCCATTCTCTTCCATGTCATCATGTTTCTTTCCCTCTCCACCTCATCCCTATTTATTTGCATTGTAATGTCACTTTTCCTCCTAAAGTAGTTTAAGTGTTAGTAGCGGATTTGATATAATAAATATTAGAGTGCAAATAATTCACAAGCTACAATATTCTTAAAACAGATGTGAATAAGTAATGCAAAAGACAATAGGTGATAATTTACTAGAAAACTCCAAAATAGATAGATAACATGATAAATTGAATACACATCCATATAGTTCATATACATGAACACCAAAGAATATAACTAATATTCTCAATATATTTTTGGGGCAATGGTTTTAATACTTATCTGAATAATAGCACTTGGAAAATCCACTCTCACCCTAGGAATATGTCAGTGGTATTGGCTCTTTCCATGGAGCAATCTAGGAGAAATAAGTGGACTTTGCCGCTCTACATGAGTGTTGCTTCCATTGGAACAATGCTCAACACCATGCAATAACCATGCCCTGGCTAGGACCATCCTGAGTGCACTTTTGTACCCCAGGTTGGACACACACATAAGATGTGCCCCCTTCATCTCATCCATAGCTCACCAACCACTTTCTTCTTCCTTGAATGTTCTCCATGCTTTAATGTTTTCCATGTTTCACAAAAAATCTTTATATAAGTCTTAAGGGGTGGTTTCCAAACCATCACACCCTTTCACAAAGGTTTCCTCTAATAATTATTTAAATAAATAATTATTCTTCCCCCTTTTTAAAAGGTATTTATACATATTTTTTATTAATATCTCTTTTAACCAAAGGATCATAATATCCTTTATTTTTATATCCCCCTTTTTAATTCTAAAAGGGTTATTTAGTAACTTTCTCTTCTCTTGGGGAAAATGTCACATAACAATTCTCCCCTTGTAAATTAGTTGATGTCCTCAGTAGCACATGAGATGCATCTACATCACAACTCAAAAAACACAACCAATAATTAAAGAAAATGATATTGAATATAACTATTCTTCATATATATATATATATATATATATATATATATATATATATATATATATATACTTCATCTGTATCCTTTTCTTCTCTTAATTCATAGATATCTCCCTTTTCAATCATATTTTAAGTTAACAAGTAATTACAAGAAAAACATTTTTTTCCAATGACAAAAGTTATACATGGGTAATCCCACAAAGTTGGTTTACAATTTCTAGGAGATTCTGATTTTTTTGAAATCGCATATTTTTAGAAAATATAATGATTTAAGCCTTAAAAATTTCCATTTATAGCATTCCAATTGGAGAAGTTTGATCAAACTACCTTAGATCAAACCCCCTTGGATAGAACCCCGCTAGTTTGAAACCTTACCTATAATAGAGTCTCCTTTACACCTATCAAAATGCTGATAAAAAACCACTTTTGATTTACCTTTTGGGGATCAAATGAATTCATTTAAAATTTATTTTTTGTAAGTATGTATTCCTTATTATAAGCTTCCCAAAAAGTATAATTTTAAATAAATTTAATTTAATTATTATATTTATTTTTTATTTCTTGTGAATGTAGGTTTTTCACCGAAAATCAAGCTCTTTGTTCTGCACATGTGGAAAAATAGAAGATTGTCCAAACAAAATTTTGAAAAATATGAGTGCACCAGATATTGAAGTCCTTGATCAAACAAAAAATTGAATTTCGATACATACAAAAAGTTGTGTTATACAAATCACCTATTTTGAATTGTAATTGGTTTGACTTTGAAACTTGATTAAGGAAAAAATATTCAATAAAACACTATGAAATCAATTGGAAGCACTAGATATAGTTACAAATCTAAATTTAAAAAAAAAAAAAAATTTATCCTTCATGGAAAAAAAGTTGTGTTATACGGTGAGCGTCACTCCTTAAAAATGGTGTTTATTGAAAAAAAACTAGTTTTCGAAGGAGATGTAAAAAGAAGTAAAATATAATTCCAAAATTTTTGAAAAAAATATATTTAGAATCTATAGACAAAATTTCACAAATCACTAGTTTTCATCATCTTCAAATTCCTCACCGTTTAGTCGCTATAGGTGCCCGAAAGTGAAGATTTAGTTAGAAAAAATCAGTTCAATGTCGAGTTTGGCCAAAAATTGTAAACTAGTATTATGGGATCACCCACATACATACATATTAGGAATTTACAACCAAAGAGACTAATGGTATTTTATGTTTTTACTCACATATATTTCAACCTTATCAATTTTCTCTCATGTAACCAATTTTATTTAATATAGATATTTTAATCACTTGCATGTAACTTCAACATTAAATTTACAAAATTATTATCATGTGTTGACATAACATATACCTAGTGAAATGACATACATATCCCATACTATGTAGTCACTCATCCTTGAACTATATAATTGATATACTCAAAATATATTCTAAGATGATAATCATGCATTGTAGACTACATGAGTATCCTCTTTTCTATAAAACAAGTATAATTTAATACAATAGTTTATAAGACACATGTACAAAGTTATTGGGTTGATCAAGTTCAATAACAAAGTACAATAGAATTTAATACATGGTAATATTTCTCAGAATCTTAACATGAATAGAACAATAGTAAATTATTAACATGCATAGGAAACTTCATAGGGAAACATTAGAACTAATCCTTCATTTAATGTAACCAGAGTGCAACCATCTAGAATAAAACTAGAATGCACTTGATATTTATAGGTAGCCCATCCCTTATTATTTCTGACACATCAAGGCCCATGTTCCATGAGATGAGGATCATTAAAGGCTATATTAAGTGGGAAATGATATATTAATATACTACTTGACAATTGGATTATATAAATTTGAAGACTTGTTTGTCATGAAACATTTTGTAAGAACAACTTATAGGTTTTGAATGGACCCGAAACCATTTACAGACAGGTTTTGACTGGGACCCGAAACCCACACAAAGAAGAACAAGTTGTAGAAGGAATCAACATAGACTACCAGTAGTGAACCAATGACAAATCAAAAGAATAATAGCATGACTATCTAGATCTGCTCAAAGGTTTTTACAGGAACCTTAAACCCAACAAATCTAGGTTTTACAAGAGAAATTGAACCCAACTAGGTTTAAAAGGGAACCTGAAACCCACTTACATCTAGAAACATACCAAGTTTTAATGGGGACTATTAAAATAAATATTCAAATAGCTCCCTTCGGGTTCCTTTTGTAATTGTGTGTTTGTTGGCCTATGCATCGCCGAGTTTATTTGGCTTTCCATCAAGTTTTGATCTACCACTTTGCGCATCTCCTCTTCGCAACTTCGGGTAACGGCTTCCCTTTCGGGTCCTGAGAGGCTGCGTTGGGCATCCACGTGTCACACAAATGGAAGGTTTTTTCTCTTGTTTCCTTAAAGGCTTCGTGTGGGTTGCGAAAGCCTTCTGCGGGGGCCATCATTTCTAAAGATTGTCAGAGGGACCTACATCTTGCTACGTGGCGGCGTATCGCAAGCTTTTCATGCAGGAAGGAAATAAACAAATACGGGTTGCGTAATGCTTGCGCAAGGTTTTATTTTTACTTTCTAAAAGGTGTTGGCGGGCCCTACCTTCTGCTAGGTGGCAACCGTTCACAACTCTTTCAACACAGTAGGGAGGTGAACAACCACAGGATGCGAAACGCTGCTACGCGTCTTTCGCACCTGGTTGATGCAGCTTTCTCTCCACTGCAACAAGGACCTCAGCCCATTGGACACGTGTTGCATCTTTGCAATCTCTTAGCAGTAATGAGAGAGGTTTTCATTCGGGCAGTGATAGGCTGCCACGTGCCTTACAACTGATCCTTGAAGCGGGTGATAGGCTGACTGAGGGAGATTATGCTATTGGGTGCCGCTCGTCATGGTTGTTTGAAGCGGTAGGTGACACTTGTCGCCTCGAGCTTAGCTGGGACCACTGCCATCATTACGAAGGGCGCACCTGCACCTGGATGTCCAGATGTTGTGTTCTAACTCGTTGTCCTTGTAACGGCATTGAGAATCTTCTGATTCTGGCATCATTACGGGGGGTTGTGGAATCTTTTCTGTTATAGCTCTCCAAAGCGGTGGGAGTTTTCTCTCCGGCTTTATATACTCTCTCGGTCGATGAGAGATAGGTCCAAGAAATTTAAGAAAAAAGGATACTGATTTTAGCAAGAAACACTAGGCCTCTTTTACATGTTTATTTGCAAGAAACTTTCAGACTGTGCCAACTGTTCGACCTTTCTGTTTTTCATGTTTTGATTAAACTGTAAACTGTGCTTTATAATACTGTCTTAAGCATTTCATTTGAAAGAACTTCTATATATTGAATACAAGCTTGCTTATCTAAATCATGTCTAAATGACTCTTCTTAGTAGTAAGCATGTATGCAATACTATTTTATGTCAATAAATGAATTGTGTATGCTATAGTTTTAGGTCTCCGACGTTTTGGAACGTGACAACACCATTCAGACCCCTAAATCTATGATTTATCATGCCCACCAGCAAATTTTGGCGCATCGCCTTAGATTAGACTTTGCTTCATTATATCCGTTTCCTTTTCCCTTTCCAAAACACATTATAGAAGAAGCCGACTTCTTTAAAATCCAGAGGTCACTCAGTTTGGCGCAAAGGGGTCCCCCTTGAATTGAGTTTCCCATAAGACACTGTTACCTCGTCAATTTTTGGCGTCAACAGTTTGTCCTTTTTCTGGCACGCCCGGTGGGACCGCAACTAATGAAATTTCCTTATAGAAGGGTGTATGAGCCATCGGCCTGTAACTAGATCCCAGACCGCAAGTAACCCAGGTTTACTAGTACCTCCATTAGGGACAGTCCAGGCTGCAAATCAGTTGGTAACCGTTCCATTCTCACCACCTTTTCCTCTCACCATGTTTCCGGCCGCGAATAAGAACTACGTATCATGGGATGCTAGAAGTCCCTTGGTAGCCCTAGTAGCGCCAGCTGTTTGGGGTGCTATCCTAGTTTCGGCCCTGAAAGCTATTCCCACATTTGCTGGAGACAACACAAAAACGCCAGTAGAACATTTGCAAGATGTAGCGGATGTTTGTCTGGTACACGGTATTACAACGCAAAATGTAGCCCTGAGGCTCCTCGCCACATCCTTCAAAGGCAAGGCCCTAGATTGGTACCGAACGCTGACTCCTAATTCAATTCGCACCTGGGATGAACTCAGAGACCCATTTTATGAGAGGTTCTCAAACAACGAAGATTGTTCTTCACTATATCATCAACTATCTGTCATAAGACGAGCCCCTCAGGAGGCTCTGACGGACTTCAATGCCCGATTTCACTCAAATTGGCAGAGGATTCCTGTGACTATCCGCCCGACACCGGAATTGGCATTCATATTTTACCTGAAGTCCATTAATCCCGACATTTCTGTGATGATCAAGTCTTTGGGAGGAGCCACTCTGCCAGATGCTTATGCTACCGCTATCAAAACCGAGAATCGTTTAATAGATTGTGAAAAATTTCCTCCTCGACCTATTATGTCGATATTTCCTGAAATATCAACCTCTGCACAAGAGGCCGCATCGACTAGTGCACCAACAACTACCCAGTCGATGTACTCATATGCGGCCGCTCCTGAAAGCTTGACTTCCACATCGGGTTCTTCCAGAGATGAAATAAGTGACCTCAAGGAGATGTTACGAACTATGGCAAATGATATAACAACTCTCAAGCGGAACCAAGCAACGCCCTCACGGCCTGCATATCAAAACTATCAAGGCGGACAGTCTACTTACCAGAAAAATCAATATCAGAGTGTGCCTCGCACTAATCCACCAGCGCTGACTACAAACCAAATTGTTCTGGTGCCTATGCCGCTAGCAGGTGCATCGCCAAACTCAAGTAGAGAATTAACCGCGGGACAAAACAATCTTATTGATGACATCAATCCATGGTGCTTCCCCTGCAACGATGTGCATATGCCCCGAAATTGTCCGCGTGGAAACTTACAACAGAAGGTAGTAGAGCAATGTAGTTAAGGTACTACAACAGAAAATGGAGAATACATATGTGCCTCGACAATAGAGAATGCGGTCCTTACCGCGCAAATGCAAGGAATGTCCTTAGAGCAAGAGTCCGATATTGCTCCTGATCATGCACTCTTCTCCTAGATGGAAGATGAGGAAACGGTGTTTGCCAATGACACATCCGTAGCCGAAACGCCGTAGGTACAGCCTGACTACAACACACGCTCAAAGAGGAGATTCACCGGTGAGCCCGTTGTTTCACTTCCGGACAGCCCGCAATGCAAGGGCATGTCCGATCAAATTCCCGGCGCTTTGACTGTCTCTTTGTCTTCTCAACCACGGAAGGAAATTATTATAGCAAGAAGCAAGGAGCATAAGTCTCCAAGTCTGCCACCTTTCAATGTGGTGGAGAAATTGAAGAAATCATCCACAAATGTGTCTTTATGGGACATTCTATCTATCCCGGAATAGAAGACTATATTATAGAAGGCGCTTCAGCAAGAAATCAACTCAGCACCAACAGAGCCGTCTGCCAGTATAGAGGTGGTTTATCAAATGCCACTAGCTAAGGTTCTTATAGACAAAGCGAAGGAACCCCATGCGGAAGGCAGAAGTAGGCCGAAACCTCAACCCTTCTTCTTGACTGTCATTGTAGGGGAAAAGCTATTACACAACGCTATGATTGATTCTGGCGCTAGTACAACGGTTATGCCAAAACTGATAGCCGAAGCTTTGGGTCTCAACTATGAACCTATGAAGAAGGGGGTGATGCAGCTGGATGGAAATAAAGTCGATACTGTGGGTGTCATCAAAGCGCTTCCGTTAACTCTATTTGCTTGCCCAAGTATCACGGTCCCGCAAGATACAGTGATCATAGATGTTCCTCCTATGTTTGGTCTCTGTCTATCCTGAGAATTTACTTCAAAGGTGGGCGGATATTTGTCTTTAGATTGGTCACATCTAATACTTAGGACCAAGCATGGCGCAAAAAAGAAGATAGAATCGAAGGCTCTACATTCCGAACACATGGCGGATGAGGCCCTGATCAATTTTGAGGCCGCACATACCTCTATCACCAAGGAGGAAATGTATAGCGTTGAAATGCTAGAGGAAGAAAAGGTGATTGGAGACCGTAATGATAAGGAAGATGCTCTGTTGAGCGAACACATAAATAATGACCCTTTTGGGAATTATCATGCTACGGGATTGGGCGCATATGTGATTTATGACGAAGACCAGGTGTTTCCAAAGGTCGCTAAAGAATCTGACAGTAACCAAGCAAATGAGCTATGGACATTGTATTTCGACAGAGCAAGAAGCAAAGTAGGTGCTGGAGCAGGGGTATGTCTAATATCCCCGCAGAATGAAAAGTTGTTGAGGTCTTTCCGATTCCAATTCGCCTATTCAAACAATGAAGCTGAATATGAAGGGTTAGTCCAAGGCCTAAGCCTAGCGAAATGAATGGGTATTAAGCAATTGATTGTGTTTAGAGATTCTGAACTAGTAGTTAATCAGGTCTGGGGAATTTCCGCAGCGAAGAATGTCCGAATGAGATCCTATCGGCATCGAATATGGGACCTGATTGAAGGTTTTGAAGCTTTCAACATCCTGACCATTCCCCGAACGCAGAATAGCGATGCAGATCGCATGGCGGTGATCGGTGCTCAGTTTGATCCTATCTCTGACTTGCTTCGGAACAAATATTCAGTGCGAGTGCTTGTTCGACCAACGATTCCCGACAATGATTAGAGTTGGCAAGTCTTTGAGAGCGATGAGCACATCGCCTTGTTTATCTAGCACTCAGGGGAATTTGCTGATCAACTTCAACCAAAGATCACCGAGGCCTATGAAGGACAAATTATGCAGCTTAAGTCAAATAAACTTCTGAAAGGGTTAGTTACTCTCGAGAATTTTTTCGATTGTAATGACACCCGAAATGATAAGTGGAAGTTCATGGCAGACAAAAGTGATTATGAAAACCTTTGGGTCTCTGATGGCAGGAATCTCCGGGTCGGAAAAGATGTCCCACAGCGAGATAGAGAAATGCTTATCAGTTTCTGCAAAAAATATGGAGTAGTGGCCTGGTCCTACGATGATCCGAAGGATTACGATCCTGACATCATTCAGCACACTATTGAACTAACAGAAGATGCGAAGCCAGTCCGACAGAAACAGAGGCCAGTCAACCATAAAGTTGAGGCCCTAATGGCACAAGAGCTAACCAAGCTCATTGATTCACGTATTGTCTTCCCAATCAAACATAGTAATTGGGTATCAAACCTGGTACCAGTCAGAAAGAAGAATGGCAATATTCGCTTATGCGTGCACTTCCGAGACCTGAACAGAGCATCTCTCAAGGATCACTATCCATTGCCTTCTATGGAGTCAATCCTCCAAACTGTCACAGGATCGGAAATGTTCTCTCTGCTGGATGGCTTCTCTGGCTATAACCAGATTCGAGTTAAAGAAGAAGATCAACACAAGACTATGTTCACCACCAAGTGGGGAACATTTGCATATGCTAAAATGTCTTTTGGTTTATCTAATGCAGGGGCAACTTTCCAGCGGGCGATGGACGTCGCATTCAGTGAACTGATCAATAAGTTTATTCTAGTCTATTTGGATGACCTTACTGTGTTCTCTAAATGTAAGGATGATCATTTTGATCATTTAGAATTAGTTTTTCAAAAGTGCCAAGAGTTCGGGGTTTCCTTGAATCCAAAGAAATGTGTATTCGGAGTACCACAGGGTAAGCTGTTGGGGCATGTTGTGTCTAAACAAGGTATTTCAATTGACCTCGAACGAGTAAAGGCTATCAAGGAGCTTCCCCTTCCGGTAAATAAGAAAGGTGTCTAGTCTTTTCTGGGCAAAGTAAATTTCGTTAGCAAATTTATTTCTGATTTCGCGGGAATGATTAGGCCGATCACCCACATGCTAAAAAATGATCAAATTTTCAAATGGACAATGGAAGCTCGGGAGGCTTTTGAAAAGGTCAAGGAAGCGATCTCCACAGCCCTGGTGCTGATTAATCCAGATCAATGCAAAGATTTTATAATGTATGCCTTCAGTAGCAAGTCCAGTATTGCTACTGTTCTGACTCAAAAGGATAGTGAAGGAAAGGGAGGGCATCTAGTGGCATTCTATTCCCGAACCCTAAAAGAATATGAGGCGAATTATAACTTCGTTAAAAGACAGGCCTTTGCAATAGTAAAGGGACTAAAAAAGTTTCACCATCTAATTTCCTGCAACAAGGTTCTAGTATATGTCGCACATTCTAGTGTGCATGAATACATCATGGAAGGAGAGATCACAAAAAAAAGGGCTAATTGGATTACCAAGATCCTGGAGTATGACATCGAGGTCAGGCCTACTAAGACTGTTAAAGGCAGAGGACTGTGTGAGTATATGGCACAGAACGAGGAGGTACCTGCCAAGGAGGAACAACCAGAGCTCATCCTGATAAATGAATCAGGATCGGAAGACGATTGGCTGATAGATAGAATGAACTTCATGCAAACCAGAAGGTATCCACTAGGACTCTCATCCCAAAAAAAAGGTATTACCGGCTTCAGAATTGCGGATATACGCTGATAGAAGGAGTCCTTTTCAAAATAAATTTCAATGGTGTGCTCCTGCGATGCGTTACTTCAGGGGAGGCGCAGAGGATCCTCGATGCATTTCACAATAGCGACGAAGGTGGACATTTCTCCGCGAAAACTACCGCCATCAAGGTCCTGCGAGCTGGATATTACTTGCCTACACTTTTCAGTGACTCCCACTCTCTGGTAAGGGCTTGTAAAAAATGTCAGTTCTTCTCTGACAGAAGGAAGAATTCAGCGATGCCCCTCAAACCTATAGTAGCAGACGAACCGTTTGCGCAATGGGGCCTGAACTTCATTGGAATGATCAACCTGGTTTCTAGCACCAGACATAAGTGGATTCTAATCGCTACGGACTACTTCACAAGGTGGACGGAGGCTGTTCCCCTTAAAGGTGCAACAGAAACAGAGATTGTAGACTTCCTGGAAGTACTAGTGACAAGGTTCGGCCCTCTGAAGACAATCATTTCAGACAAAACCAGAGCATTTCTAGGTACAAAGGTATGCCACTTTGCATTAAAGAATGACATATTCCGTAAAACATCATCAAACTATTATCCACAAGGAAATGGTCTAGCTGAGTCGACAAACAAAAGCTTAGTCTGACTCCTAAAAAGGTTGGCTCAGAGCATAAGAGGGAATGGCATAAAAATCTCTGAAAATCCCTCTGGGAAAACCGCATAACTCCTAAGCAAGTCCTTAAGACTTCGCCTTATGAGCTAGTATATGGGAAGGAGGCGCTGTTACCTATCTCTATGGAGATCCCAACAATATAGTTATTGAAGTTCTTTGAGATAAAATAAAATGAAGCTATGGAGGTTCGGCTCACCGAATTGTTGGAAGTACAAGAAAAGATGGAAAATTCCCTAATAGCAATGACAAGCCGTCAACATGTAGTCAAACAATGGTTTGACAAGAAGGCTTTCGACCAAGGTCTGAAAAGTGGAGACTTAGTGCTAAAATATGACAGTAGGGCTACAAAGCTAGGTCAGCACGGTAAGTTTGATAGCCTATGGGAGGGACCCTTCAAAATTATTCGGTGCAGGAAACACAACGCTTTTGAGTTGGAAAATATGGAACAAGAGCCGTTAGGAATCCTGGTCAATGGGATTCATCTTAAGTTGTTCCATTAGGCATTAAGCTCTACCTTGTATAGATGTAAATAGCGCTTTTATTTTTTTTCTTATGTTTGGCCTGTTCTTTTCCGCAAATCAACTGTCTTTCTATGCATTTGCTCATTATCATTGGCGGGTAAAACACTAGAGTTGCTTTACACAAAATACACTCATGCACAGAGAAATATCATATAAAACTTGCAAACCCAGAAAATTTTAAACGCAGAAACAAAAAGAGCATGGATTTTTCTTAAAACGATAAGTATATATTTATATATATGTTCTTTGGTTACAAAATGGCTGGGAGGCTGATTTTCAAAATGTACAAGTATCAGGGTATATTATATACGATAGCCTTTTATCAGGCTTATCTAAAGCAGGAGAATTACATTTTGAGCAAGTAGGAAAATGGGTTATCTATCCAAAGGCATGACTGGCGGCAATCGACGCATTCACTGCAGCGTCCACTTCTTCCTCGTCCACGGGCTCCTTAGCGGTACTGGTAGCATCATTTAGCACAACCGCCAATGGTGGTGGAAACACCAGGGTCTTGAAGTCTGTGTACCAGTCTACGTCATAGAAAGGTATCACGTTGTAGCTCCAAAACAGGAAGTGTAAGGCCTGAGTAACTCTCTGCTGGTGTTGGTCACGGGTTTGCAGGTGGAATCCGCTGAGAAATGGCAGCCAAATGACGACAGCTTCTTCCTCAATAAAGTGACACAGGTCGCTGGCTATTGGCAGGCCTATCCCATATGCAACATGTGCAACGACCTCACCAAACCCATTCAGGTATTTCTTCGGGAATATTTCTTTAACCAGCTTCAGGATAAGTGGTCGGGGAACGCAAATGTCCAGCATGGACACTACAAAGTGAGAGCACACGTCGGTATTTACCCTATACTTATCCTCGTATTCTATGCAATCCTTGCCTAGGACCCACTTAATGGCTACCAAAACCAGAGAGTGCTTATTCTTCGTCATCATTTTCAGCCTCCTAGTGGAAATCTCACCTAAGAACACTGTCTGTGACTTATACGAGGTTAGACGAATTGGGGTATCCATTGTTTTGACACTGTCCTTAGTCTTCTAAGATAATGCTAAATTTGCTTACCACCTAACCTATGAAAAGACTTGCTTAGCACTCTACTACTGACCTATCACCTCTTAAATGCTAAGTATGTTTTGCTCACTATCTACTGGCCTATTTATAGAAAAATTGACAAGGCACATGCCGATCCGCCTCTAAAAAATGTGATGTTATGCTAGCTGCTATTTCGAAAGCCGAGTCTTCGTTTGTTCACATTTTTGGGCTAGTACATCCATGATAGCACGTCTCAAGGCGTGTTTAATTAAATGAAGTTGATTAATTCATTTTAAAAAGGTGGCGCTTATTGGTGAAGGGACGTATGGCCGTAGGCTATTGTGTCATCTCTCAAGTGCATCCCAGAGCCCAAGGCGATACTCATATCTTTTCAGGCGGTGATCGTTTGCTTGGCGTAATCATTCCAGCCAAGATATTAATTGTCAGCGCATGCTAATGCAGGGTTAGAAGACCAGTTGCAAGCTCAATTTCCAAAGAGATCAGGGCGTATCAAACGATTGCTCAAATGTAATGATGAAATCTGATTGCCTCAGAATAACAATCAATTCATCTTGCATGAGTTGCAAGATTAACGATACATGCCGAATTAAATGCAAAAGGCTTGCGCTCACCTACCACCTTGAAAAAGGTTGCTATTATTGCATGAAAATGCTTAATATTTCAAAGGCTTTTACAAACGCAAGAGAAGTGCAGAGTTGTTTTCTATCTGTCTATCTAGAGCAAGCATATTCGCAGGCCAGGAGTTTATGAAATCTTCAGAGAAGAAAAATGTCAGAATCTTCAGCTCAGCTGATGCAAGGGGGGATTAGCCAGGAACTATTCACGACTATTCATTCCTCAGTTGAGGTATATGTTTACGAGAATGTAGTGTATGCCACGCTTGGTATACCCGCGAAGACGAGAAGAGCCCACACGGAAGAGCTGGATAGACCCAAGGAATAGAGTAACCAGAAAAAGGTTGGAGAAGAATAGAACAATATCTATGACCCAAAGCTTGCAAAGAACCCTAAATCCCTCAGAGAGGCAGCTTGTGCAAGGTTATCAGCAACAAAGGCAGACCAATCCACGACAAGTAGAGTCTAGTATAGTGGTCTCCCACAATACATGGTCTCATTGGTGCACTATTGCCCAGAAGTGGTCGATGCAGCTATTCAGCGCTATAATCCAGATACCCACTACATTGAAGGTCACAATTTAAGGGTTCATATCAACCCAGAAGCCATCTGGCACATGTTATGTATCCTGGATCCAAGTAGGAGGAAGGAGACTATTGAGCCTTTTCGCCCAAGCAAGGGGGAGAAAATATGGAGGAAGATGAAAACCAACTCTGAGTTCTTGATAGAAGAGACTGGTAAGAAAAGTATCGCGTCCGCTAAAGCACCAAGTATTACATTATCACGTGGTTCATTTCGTGATGATATTTCAGACGCCATGTCCATGCTGGCATTTGTTTGCAGCTGAGACTCTGATGAGAAGATAGAGGCTTTTCAGCTAGGACCTGTAATACAGTTTCGCAAGCAGCATAAACTCTTCTGGTATGATTTTGCTGAGTTCATGATTGAAGAAATGAGACAGCAAATTGAGAATTATCAGGCGGAAAAAAGGTTTAGATTTCTTTCCTACCTGGTCCACATGTTCCTGCATCAGAATCCGGATTTCTTCGCCCGATTTTTTCCGCTATCAATTTTTGATGAGCAGAATAAAAGAAAGTCGGTGTCTACATGGACGGCTTTCCTTTCCGCATCATATGACTATTATGCGTTCGTGGACTATTTCATAGCCCCAGTTTTGAATGATTTAATCAGTGAAGGTGATATCATCTGGCTCACGAAAGAGTAGACTAGATTTATGCAGAGCTACACCCTTGCTTGTGACTGGTTCTTAGGCAAGGATTTTACAATCCTCCGAATGTGGTGTTTTACTGGCAAACCTTTCCTGCTCCCAGCTTGCATCATGGATAGAGTGTTTGCGCTGAAAATTTTCCGGCAGGTGTGTGTCATTGATTTCACTTTCTGTAGCAGCGGAAGGGTCAAGAAGAAGGGATTCTTCTCTTGTCTGAAGAGTTTCAAGTTGGTAACTCTGATTAAAAAAAAATCACACAAGTTGTTAGAAGAGAAGTTGGCACATCTAGGGTTGGTACTGGTAAACGATAAGTGGGAGTACAACCATTTCAACGACTTACCAGAGCCACATATGAAAGTTATCCATGTTTCCCGACCATACTGAGAAAAACGGCTTAATCCACGGACGGATAGAGATGAGGATTTTGTTGAATTAGCGCAAATCCCTACGCCGGACACTAGAGGCCCATGGCACAAATTCTATTTTCCAGTGGCTGTGGCCAAGGATAATGTTCCGATGGAACGCAACATGTACAATAAGTCAAGAAGAGGGGTGAGGAATGGAGTGATGAAAAAATAAGAACTTTCCGGAAATATCGCCAGGAAATAGCACAATTGGATGCTCCTTATAATCAACTGAAGGATGACCAGGAATTTGATAGATGGTGGAAGGAGGGCCACCCTAGCCCGAGCTCTACTGTTGACAAGAGCAAAGAGGGAGAGGGATCCGAGGAGCATGAAGAAGAAGCGGCGGCATCGTCCTCGTCAACGCAAAAGGGAAAAGCTTCCAAGCAGGCTGCCTATGTGGCCACGAACGTACGCTTTAATATATCAAGAGGCTCGCATACACGAACTTGGGCTGCTAAACTGGCCAGGCTAATGCCTCAGCAGAAGGATTCGACTGCCGAAGTTAGTGAGTGTCCGCCTGCGAAAAGGCAGTGCACGGAAAGTATTATCGGAGGGGTTTTGCAAGAACTCACCGGAGGAGAAGCGCCCACTTCTAGCCAGATACCAAAATTTTTGGGGGAGTCACGAACGATCCTGGAACCACCGCTGACTAGTCAACAGGTATATTTCGCTCCTTCTTCTCTTGCATCTCATTCCTTCGTATCCGCCCATGCTTCACTGGCAACTTCTGTCATAGGTCCAAGCCCTCCACCTTCTGCTTTTGGTCCAGCTCATTTAGTTGGATTTTCCTTGTTTTCACAAGCCCACACGTTTATAATTACTCCTCCGAGTATGCTCACGCCTACTGCTACCACTCAGACTTTCCTCACCTCGCTTTCGAAAAACGTTCCCCCTGTCGGCCCCCATTCTTTTTCCGCTATGCTTACTGATCCTCTTCCATTGCAACAAGCTGATACCCAGTCAACAACTCCCCTTCCCCGACCAATGAGTCTTACGACTGAATCCTCGATTCAACCGCTACAAATGCCTAGCCCTGCTGATAGTTCTTAGGCCAAGCTATGGAACGTGCCACATTTTTCTCCACAAAAAGTCACTCTCCAGAAGAAGCAAATGCGTGCGCCTATGAAAATTACCTATCCCTATGCCCTGCCTTCTGGTGTTCCTTTCGCAGGTGGGCTAGTTTCATCACCAACTGAATTCATAGCACAGATAGATTGTGGAAAAGAGGCGTGCGCAAATAGAATGAGGCAACGCAAGGCAAAGGATGACAATGCTCCTGCCGAGCCTAGAGTACAAGCTTCGTATGACGAGGCCCGACAGGAATTAAAATTCGCAACCATGTACCCAAGGATAAGCAAATCTCAGGGAGAAATGCAACCCGAAGACTATGAGATCTATGCTGTTGGACTAGACATGAAGGTAGCCCGGCTATAAGATAAGGTCGAAATCATGGAGGAGACGCAACAGGTGGTCACTTCTGACTTCCTCAAAATTGGTCGCCAGTTAAAGAAGAAAGACGAGCAGCTCAGGGCAGCCAGGGAAAGGGTGAGTTTTCTGGAAACAAAGGAGAAATCCTTAGAGGCAGATATCGCCCGAATGACTGAAAGGGCGCTGACAGCAGAGAATGAGAGGAACAGACTTCAGGGCGAAATTGCAAAAACCTAGATTGTTGACCCAGACTTAGTAAAAGAATTGCAAAGCCAGAACCAGGCAGTGCGACAGATTCTACAGTTAAAAGAGGAAGAGCTTGAACGCGTCTGCCTTGAGCATAGTCAGGGGATGGCACAAAAGGGTGAGGAGTTGGAGTGCCTACAAGAGCAGTGTGAGCAAAGAATACAAGAGAAAGAGGCTAAATTTAAAGGCCTGAAGACTAAACTAGAGGAGGAACTCTGAGAAACAAAGGCTTCTCTAGAGGAGCAATCAGCGAACCACTCCCGAGCCGAACATAATTAGAATAAAGAAATGAACAGCTATGCGGAGCAGTTGGCGTCTAAGAAAAAGAAGAAGACAGAATTAGCTGAGGCCCTTATTTCAAGAGATGCGGAGATTTCTTTGCTTAAAACCTCTCTGTTACCTGCCCCTGCCCAACCTGATGTCATTCCGCTAGTTAGGAAATTATACATTTCTCACTGAGAGAAAGTCAAGACCTTTTGCCTAACACTGCAGCCTACCCTCTGATTTATCGACAAGGCATCAAGGCTCAATCAAGAGGCCCACGACACAATTGAGCAGTTCCCACGTTTCATACTGGAGAAGGTTCCTGAGGTAAGGGACTTGCTCAACAAGCTATACTCAGTCTCAGATGAAATCCTGGTCGGGGCGGGTATCAAAGATCGAGACATTGTTGCTCAAACAACAAATAAATTCATTCATTGTCACTCCGCTTTCCAGCGCACTAAGGCAGCGGCGACTTTTCTAGGTAAGGCACTGGATGGCATTCGGGGAAGTTTCTCCAAGCTAGGCAAGCTGGGGTTGCCGTCCCCGTTCCTCGAGGATGGCTCCATTGCCACAACTACACAGATTGCTGAGGTTATTGAGTAGAAGGAGAACGACCCAGAGGCATTCAAGGAGTTCGGCAGCTCCCCAATGGCAGTCGACATTGAGGCAATCATTCATCCACTCTCGCAGCTGCTTTTCCATATCCAAGCAGGCGCCAACCTACCTGAGGTGCTGCCTCACAAGGAAGCTATTGATCTCCGCGGGGCACAAAAAAAATTGCGCAGCATGGCAAAGCCGTCTGAAAGTGAATGGTCACCCTTGCAAGCTGCTCTTTCCAAACTCTGACTCCATTCGCCCTATGGATAAAGCTCTGGTCTACCGAACCAGAGAGATTTTTGGGTTCTTTGTTCCTTATCCAAAAAGCCCCTGATAGTCGCCAAAAGCTGTTAAAATAAATATTCAAACAGCTCCCTTCGAGTTTTTTTTGTAATTGTGTGTTTGCCGGCCTATGCATCGCCGAGTTTATTCGGCTTTCCATCAAGTTTTGATCTACCACTTTGTGCATCTCCTCTTCGCAACTTCGGGTAACGGCTTCCCTTTCGAGTCCCTTAGAGGCTGCGCTGGGCGTCCACGTGTCACACAAATGAAAGGTTTTTTCTCTTGTTTCCTTAAAGGCTTCGTGTGGGTTGCGAAAGCCTTCTGCGGGGGCCATCATTTCTAAAGATTGTCAGATGGACCTACATCTTGCTGCGTGGCGACGTATCGCAAGATTTTCATGTGGGAAGGAAATAAACAAATACAGGCTACATAATGCTTGCGCAGGGTTTTCTTTATACTTTCTAAAAGGTGTTGGTGGTCCCTACCTTCTGCTAGGTGGCAACCGTTCGCAACTCTTTCAACACAGCAAGGAGGTGAACAACCGTGGGATGCGAAACGTTGCCACGCGTCTTTTGCACCCGGTTGATGTAGCTTTCTCTCCACTGCAACAAGAACCTCAGCCCATTGGACACGTGTTGCATCTTCGCAATCTCTCGGTAGCAATGAGAGAGGTTTTCATTCGGGCAGCGATAGGCTGCCACATGCCTTACAATTGATTCTTGAAGCGGGCGATAGGCTAACTGAGGGAGATTATGCTATTGGGTGCCGCTCGTCATGGTCGTTTGAAGCGGTAGGTGACACTTGTCACCTCGAGCTTGGCTGGGACCACTGTTATCATTACGAAGGGCGCGCCTGCACCTGGATGTCCAGATGCTGTGTTCTAACTCATTGTCGTTGTAACGGCATTGGGAATCTTCTGATTCTGGCATCATTGTGGGGGGTTGTAGAATTTTTTCTGTTACAGCTCTCCAAAGCAGTGGGAGTTTTCTCTCCGGCTATATATACTCTCTCGGTCAATGAGAGATAGGTCCAAGAAATTTAAGAAAAAATGATACTAGTTTTAGCAAGAGACACTAGGCCTCTTTTACATGTTTATTTGCAAGAAACTTTCAGACTGTGCCAACTATTTGGCCTTTCTATTTTTCATGTTTTGATTAAACTGTAAACTGTGCTTTATAATATTGTCTTAAGCATTTCATTTGAAAGAACTTCTATATATTGAATACAAGCTTGCTTATCTAAATCATGTCTAAATGACTCTTCTTAGTAGTAAGCATGTATGCAATACTATTTTATGTCAATAAATGAATTGTGTATGCTATAGTTTTAGGTCTCCGATGTTTTAGAATGTGACAACACCATTCAGGCCCCTAAATCTATGATTTATCATGCCATCAGCAAATTTTAGCGCATCGCCTTAGATTAGACTTTGCTTTATTATATTTGTTTCCTTTTCCCTTTCCAAAACCCATTATAGAAGAAGCCGGCTTCTTTAAAATCTGGAGGTCACTCAGTTTGGCGCAAAGGGGTCCCCCTTAAACTGAGTTTCCCATAAGGCATTGTTACCTTGTCAATTTTTGGCGTCAACGGGGACCTTAAACCCATTTGAACCCAAAATAGGGAATAGAGTTCCTTACATCACACTAGGTTTTACCGAGGACCTTAAACCCACAACACACATGAACACCTTCGAGAGCCACCAGGAAGGAGGCCATCCAGTCACACTGACAAGAATAAGATGTTCTCTTGCAGCACCCCCACACACAATGAGCTGAAACAAACCTCACCTCAAAAGGAGTCATCTCCCCTCTATTAGAGAAGATTTCAAGAAGGCCCTTACCACCACTGCAGTCAAGTTGTAACAAGAAACAACTCCACCTCCATAGGAGCATGAACCACCTCAACAGGTATTGTAACAAAGAAGACCAGCAACAAGGAAATCTCCTCCACAAAACCACAATCCCCAACTCTACCTCTAGAAGAGAGGGCTCCACCTCAACATAAGTAATCTTCACCTCAAAAGAAGACTCAGACTGGAGTAAAGAGAAGAGAGCTAACCAACCAATAGAAGGGAGAAACCTGACATCCATCAGCTACTCAAGGAAAAGGGCTAGCAAGAGAAACATGGTGATAAATCCCACCAAAAGACTGAAAATAAAATCATGGGCATAAAATTGGTACAAGAGAAGCAACCCATCCAAACCAACCAAGAGCGACTTCAGCTGAAAAAAAACTCAACAGAAGCATCCTGCTCCAGCATCTCCTCTAAAGAGAGGAACACCTCCAATAAAACAATAGAGGCAGCCAAAACAAACCCACAGGCTAACCGCATAATGAGCAATAAGGACCAAATGGGGATTCTAGTCAACCAAACAAAAAAGGGGCAACCAATGCCAACCAGAGAACCACAACCAACAGCAGTAGGGATGGGAAAAAACCACTCCCCAAAAGCCTCAGTAGCATAGAGAAATTTAAATCCCATCCTCTTAAGGAAAACCAACCTCGAACAGGGGAGTTGCGAGAGCAAGGCACTAGATGGCAAAAGCCCACCCCAGAAATAAAAAAGACACCCCCAAAAGATAAAAAACCATTTAAAGCACCAACATATGGGAGTAGCTGATAATAGAAGAAGCTTCATGAGTCTCCACTAGAAAAGCACCATCGAAGAACCACAAGCTATAGACCTCCAAAAACCCCACCAAACACCAAGGCATCTAGCCGAGCCTAGAGGAGAGAGCCCAAAGCACAAAAATCCCTCACCTCAACAATGAAGGCTTCCACACCACCAGAGAGAGGGAAAGAAAACCCACCACTAGGCAAAAAATATGCCCCATCCAGATCCATAAACACCCAATTCCCAGAAGAGACAACCTCCAGCCATGAATTAACATCGAAGTCAGCCAAGAAACCAACGTCCAACGACGGGAAGGAGCCTAGTAGCCCCAGTGACTAGGCCACAGTATCACCCACCTCTGAATCCTCGACATCATCCTCATCAGCACCATCTATTGACCTCGTTTAATGGTTTAATAACTAAGCCTTTAGGGTTGTGACTTAGAGATTGAACATTTGCGCTAAGTAGCTATCTCACTCATCATGAAGGTGCATTTCACTTGTCAACCGAGGGACGTAAACTTGAAATGGGTCAGCACTGTATGTGCACTAGGACTTCATTGCAATCATCCATAAACTAGGAAAGAAACAAGGTTGGAAATACAATGCTAGAAGGAAATCAACTTAAACACTAAACATTGATTAACATCTTCACTAAGCATTAACAAGCAGACTAGAAAATGAAAGATAGAAATGGAAATCTTAGCAAACAGACAGGAAACTACTCTGTCTGCCTTGGCTATAGGAACAACCACATAATGGAATTTTAGTGGCTGCGGGAATAGACAGTTGCTGAAATTGAAACTAACTACTAAACAGAAAATAACTTTTAAACTAGTAGATGGAATTCTCACCAAGTGGGCCCCCTTGGGTGAGTCTCCCTTACACTAACTCAAATTCAGCAACTCTGAATATCATACTATTTCTTGAAAGCATAAGTACAACATCTTAGCAATAGAACTATAAAACTAGAAAATACAAGTACAAACTCAGAATATCCAACCTTATCAAAAGGAGCATCTGACCATTATTTATAGAGAGAAACTACTGACTAACCCTAACTACCTAGACAGTTGACTCCATCAAAATAGAAGGATGCCACTTATTGAAAACATAGAAAAATATGGAGGAAGTTATGCATGCACTAAATTGGTCAAAGCAGACTTGCTTCAATAGGAATCTAGCACAATGCACTCCCTAGATTTTCTCAACAAATATGACCATTAAAAAGGTGGTTACATTCTTTTATTTGAATTAGGAATTTCCCTCCATGAGAGTTTTTTCCCTTTGACTTCTTAATGATCAGCTTCTTGACTTCTTGGTAACCAACCAACTGGCAAGAATTACTCCCACGTAGCAAGCTTTGTTGACATACACATTTTATTGGAAACCTACACAATAGAATTAGCACACATAAACAAATGTATATCTATAATTAACTTAGTAACATTCATTCAACCACTAGTAAATTCAACATAGATAATTCTCATAGCATGATAATTTCATTAAAGTCACAAAGATAAACTTATTCCCAAGGTCTATGGTTTTAAGGAAAATATCAACAACCAAGTGTCAAAGTCTATGATAGCAATAGCAAATATGTAATGAACCCTATCAAAATTGAGCTATTAATTGAGCTCATCATTCCCCCCAACCTAACGTTTTGTTGGTCCTCCAGCAGAAGGAGCACTGTTCTTTTGCCTAGTTAATGCCCTAAATTCAACAACTGCCAATTGCCCCACATCAATCTCTATGGTGTCTAAATTAGGATCCTAGTAAAATCCTTGTTTGTTCTCTAGTCTGTTCCATCTTTCCCTTTCTGCAGCTGTGTCATACTGGTAAAACTTGTAATCTGGCACAAGCCACAATAGTGTAGGTGGCTGAAATGTTAATGGAAGCCAAAAATTTTGCTTCCTTCTACCAACATATATGTAACTTTCAACCCTTTTGCATGTTGCAGCATATTCCTATAAAGAGTGGGGTTCAACCTATTTAAACTCTTCTGGAAAACTGTTCCACCTTTGTGCTAAATATCCCATTACTGGTTTTCTTGTGGTTTCAGCTACCTTCTCATATTCCTTGTAAGTCTCTTCTCTAACAAGAATAATCCTATCCTTGTAGTTGGTGTGGTAAAGAATTTTGTGCCATGTCATGAAAATATCTCCAGGGTCACTAGATTCAGCCCTGAGGGGCAAGGGAGTGTGAAATTCCCTTTCCTTGTAAGTTCTATATTGTTGTACCCAACTAATTTCATTTTGAATCTAAGACATAAATGCCCTTAAATGGAGGTCTCCAATATACAACAAGGGATTCTAATCATGATCATCAGACAAAACATAATTGTGTAGGTATAGTTCACATAACAAGTTTTTAACATCAGTAGGAGCAAGCCGATAAGCCTAGAAAAATCCATGTGGAGTATCAAAAGTAGGACTCAAACCTGAAATGATCCTTGATAGTTTAAAGGAAATATTTATCTCCTTCAAGTGTAGGGCATACACTCTAGGAGGAGTTCTACATGCTAGAATTTTGGGTATTAAATCTACCACATTATCTACCCTTTCCTTCAAGGCAACAATTTTTGCATTCTTTTCTTCAATCTTTGCATCTTTATTTTTAATATCATTATGTAGCTTGTGCTTTTCCTTTTTCTATTCCTCTTCTTTTCTCTGCATCTCACTCCATAATTTCAGAGCTATGTCGTTCCATGAAAAGGCAGGAGGTTTATGTATTCCTACCAAAATCTTCCCTGGCACCGATTCTTGTTCACATAACACCAGTTGCAGTGACTCAAATTGTTCATCCTATTCTGGATGCAGGAACTCTAGATTCTCATCTTGTTCTTGTTGCAGGGGTTCCTGACTTTCATCTTGCTCCTGGTTCTCAACCTGTTCTGTAATGGTAGCGATCTTTCTCGATCTGATATTTTCTTGATCCTCAAAAATATCTTTTTCCTCAACATTTACCTACCCCATTAGGGCTTCTGTCTCCTCCCTAGATGTTTTTCTAAGCCTAGAGCTTCTCTTTGGAGGTACACCAGTGGCTAGCCCAGCTGGTTTTGATCTCTTAGGAGGGTTTTTGTCCTTTCCTTTGGCTGTAGGAGGAATAGTGTTATCAACCTTTCGTTTCCTAGGGCTTGGTGTTGGTTTTTCTGCCACTTGCTTCTTGGCCTTTCCCTTTCTCATTTTTGCTTCTTTCATTTGTGTCTCTTCTCTCCTAAGGGAAGCCCTAGTTCGAATTGGGGTTTTGGTAGGGACATTATCATCAAAATATGAGGATGAACTTTCCTCACTTGAATATTCTAACTCAGAAGACCCAATTTCAATAGCCTACTCAGTTGTAGGAGGGTTTGAACTAGGGTTTGCACCAGAGGTTGATGCTCCAGGAGTAGTTTCAACAACCCTCACTTCCCTACTAACCCTACGAGGTTGAGACTGACCTCTAGGACGTACATTTTTTGGTCTAAATTGATCAATATTTACAAACTCCTCCCATTTCATATCAGATACTTCATGCAGAGATTTTTCCACTAGTAATTTGATTAAACAATGGTGAGAGACAAAATTATCCCTACCTTTCTGTGTTTCGGCCACCATGATGGCAAGGATATGATATAGCACATTGGACACATTCATTCTTCATCCATGCCTCATATGGATTAGGAACTTGAAGTGTATGGAATGGAGGCATGACTAGCAATACTCACAAGTGATGTACTTGACAATGTGGACAACTACTTGTCTCTATGGATCTGGGAGAGAAGTTCTCTTTGTACCCTACTTATCCACCACCAACGGAGGGTCACTGGGTTCAGTAAATTTATCCCTAGCTGACCTTGCATCTCTGGTAGCAGGGTATGGCTCACCATCAACAAGTAAACCCATTACCTCCACAATTGTTTCCTCAGTAACGATCACCTCCAACCTTTTTACCATTGCCTTCCCCTCAGAGAATGTTTGTACAAATTCTTGTGCAATGTCTTCATTGTAGTTGTCAATTTTCAAGAAATAGTCATGCCATTTGACCCTTTGATTTTGCACTACCTCAGTATGATGCAAAGTTGTCTTTCTCATCTCATCCATATTATTTAGCTGCATGATTCTATCCTTGTGTACCTCAGATATATCCATCCCTAAGTCTAGTGCAATCCTAAAAGTATTATGCTCAAATTCAATGGGCATCATAGTTGTCTTCCCATACAGTAATTCAAAAGGAGTGAAACTTGTGGTTGTTTTCCACGTGGTCCTATAGGCCCAAACAACTTCTGTCAACCTATTTTCCCAGTCTCTCCTATGAATAGCCACTATTTTTGTCAAAATTGCCTCAATTTCCCTGTTGGTCACCTCAAATTGGCCATTGGCCCAAGGGTGATAATTAGTAGACTTCCTGTGCCTCACATTATATTCATTCATCAACTAGTGTTGTGATAAGGGTTGATGTAAATTGAGCCCCTTGATCAATCACTATCTCCCTTGGAACCCCATAGCGAGTGAAAATGTCCTCATAAATAAATTATGCAACCTTATTATCTCTTGCATGCTTCATTGCTTTAACCTCAACCCACTTGGTCACATAATCAGTGCAAACCAAGATGTAGGATTTACCATTTGATGGAGGATCAATGGGTCCTACAAAATCCAATCCCCATTTATCAAATGGAGTGATTACTACCTAGGGGTAAAGGGGCATCTCATTAGATTTGGCTGGTCGGCCCATCCTCTGGCATTTATTACACTTTCTAGTATACCTGCATGCATCCTTATGAAGTGTGTGCCAGTAATATCATGTATTAAGTATATTCATTTATGTCCTCTTGGCTGCAAAATTTCCTCCACAGGGTTCATTGTGACATGCATGCAATATATCATATGTCTCATCTTCCCTTACACATCTCCCCATGACATGGTCTAGTCTAGTGTAGAATAAACAACTGGCAATCCATGAAAAAGGAAAGGTTTTCTCAATGAGTACCCTTCTCTCTTTTGGAGAGAAATGAGGAGGAACTCTCCCTGTAACCAGGTAGTTGGCTATGTCAGCATACCAAGTTGTATGCACATTGATTGAAAACAATTGTTCATTAGGGAAAGAGTCATCAATAACTTGATTATCTTCTGATGTAGTCAATCTAGAAAGAAAGTTTGCTACAACATTTTCTTTTCCTGGTTTATCAACAATGGTGATGTCAAACTCCTGCATCAGTAGCAACCATCTGGATAGCCTATCTAAAATGAGGGGCTTATTCATGAGATATCTTATTGCTACATGGTTTGTATGAACAAAAATTTGATACGTTGTTATGTAGTTCCTAAATTTGTTAAGGGCATAGATGACTGCCAACACTTCTTTTTATGTCACTGTGTAAT
>VDFB02109042.1:44968843-45182396 GCA_007258455.2 Sequoia sempervirens
ATAAATATCATGATCAAATAACCACATAGTGCTCACGATAGAATTAATCCACATAATCAAATAAATCCATATACTAGTCATAACAGATGCATAAAACTCTAGTAATAGAAGTATCATTGTAGCATTAAGTCCAACATCAAAAAAGGTATCATTATGTCTTGTACTAAAGTAAATCCAGTATTGATTTAATAGAGAACAATATGAGGGGCACTACATCCTCCCCCCTAGAATCAGGCTTACTCCTAGAAGCCTGAAAACAAGAAAGGGTATAACTCTCGTATCTGAGATGCATCCTCCCAAGTGGCTGAAGACTCATCATTAGGATCCCACTAGACCCTCAGCTACTCAATGTATCAACTCCTGAGGGTGAGTCTCTTGTGCTGCAAAATTCCCATGGGCTCTAGAGCCAGCTGCCCGTCCTCTACCTATAAAGCATTCCAATCAAGAACATGAGAAATATCTAGATAATATGGCCTGAGAACATAAACATGAAATACATCATGGATATGCAATAGACTGGGCGGAAAAGCAAGACGGTACACAACAAGACCGATTCTCTCCAAAACCTTGAATGGTCCAAAAAAATGGGTGCGAGCTTAAAGCCTTTTCTATAGCGGATCAGACTCTTTCACAAATGCACCCGCAAGAACACCTAGTCTCCAATTAAAAACTGACGATCAACCCTATGAGCATCTCCATATTGCATCTCCATATTTCTTTTGTTTGTCCTGCACTACAGCCAAATGCTCTCTAATCTGAACAACTTGTTGCTCCATCTCCTAAAGCATCTCTGGTCCTAGAAGGAATTTTTTCTCAAGATGATCCCAACTCAATGGGGTCTGACAAGGATGACCATACAATGGCTGAAAAGGGGGCATACCAATAGAACTATGGTACCCATTGTTATATGCATACTCCACTAAGTACGAATAATCCTCCCAATGAGACTGTTGATCCATGACATACATCCTAAGAATATCCTCAAGAACCTGATTAACCCTCTTGGTCTACCCATTTGTCTCTAGATGGTAAGCAGAACTAAAGTTCAATTGAGTCCCCAACACATGTTGTAAGGACATCCAAAGTGCTAAAGTGAACAGTGGATCCCTATCTGAGATAATCCTACGAGGAATCCCATGCAATCTAACTATATCCTCCATGAAAATATTGGCCACTGAAGAAGCATTATATGAAGAAAAAAAGGAGAGAAGTACGCCACCTTAGTCAACATTTCCATAATGACCATGATGGTGTCATGATGATGAGAGGATATTGGAAAGCCGACTCTAAAATCCACTGAAATGATGTCCCATTTCCATTCTAGAACAAGATGCAGCTGCAAAAGACTTGCGGGGTGTGGGTGCTCCAAACACCTTGATACAAAATCTGTAATATCCCTCTTCATTCTGGACCAAAAATACAACTGATGAAGATCTACGTGCATCTTCTTGACACCCGGATGAGTTGAGTAAGGTTCCTGATGTGCCTCTGACATAATTAGGGTACGAAGACCCTCTGAAGGAGGAACATAGATGCGACCTAAATGTCACAAGAGACCATCTGACTCAAGGGAATAACCTGCAAATATACCCTCCAAGGCTCTGTCTGACTCAACCTCTGACTTTACCTCTTGATACCAATTGTCTGCAAAAAGTCCTGCAAGGATATGACTCCTCAAATCTACTCCAAGATTCATTGTTGAAAGCTCATTCCTCTGCCAACTAAGAGCATCCACCACAACATTTTCCTTACCCTAGATATACTTCACCTCAAATTCATACTTTCACAAGAACTCCATCCACTGCCTCTGCCTAGCATTCAGGTTTGGCTATGTGAATATGTATTGTAATTTGTGGTGATCACTATGCAACTCAAATCAATGCCCCAATAGGAAATGTCTCCATCTCACCAAGGCATGAATGATGGTGGCTAGCTCCAAATCATGTGTAGGATATTTCAACTTGTGATCCTTGAGTTTGTGAGACTCATAGGCTATCATGCGACCATTCTACATCAAAACTGCTCCTAGACCCTCCAAAGATGCATCAGTACACACCACAAAGTCTCTGATAGGATCAAGAACTGCCAAAATGGGTGCACTAATCAACCTCTCCTTAAGAGTTTGAAAGGTTGACTGACACTGTTCCAACTAGATGAACTTCCTCCCTTTCCTCTGGAGGGAAGTGATAGGGTGAGCTATCCTCAAAAAACCCTACACAAACCGTCAATAATAACCTGCTAAGCCCATAAAGTCGCGAAACTCTGAAACATTAGTGGGCTCAGGCCAATCTATGATGGCTTGGATCTTCGAAGGATCCACGAAAATACCTTTTTCTTGAAATGACATACCCCAAATATCTCACCTCTGACTGGAAGAATTCACACTTTTCCAAGTTTGCATATAGTTGATTCTCCCTCAGACACTACAATACCTACTGCAAATTCTCCTCGTGCTCCTCCATAGTCCTAGAATAAATCAAAATTTTATCCAAGAACACAAGGAAAAATATGTCAAGATAGGTGGGAAACACTCCATTCATCAAGCTCATAAATATAGATGGTACATTCGTCAACCCGAATGGCACAACAGTGAACTCATAGTGCTCATAGTGAGTGTGAAATGCAGTCTTGTGAATGTTTGCCTCAAATATACGCAACTGATGATACCCTGACTTTAGTTCAATCTTCGAAAACACCTTGGCACCCTTAATCTGATCAAAGAGGTCATCAATCCTTAGCAAGGGATATTTGTTCTTCACCGCCACCTTATTCAATTGTTGATAATTGATACACAACCGAAGAGATTCATCCTTTTTCTTTACACAAATGATCGGTGCTCCCCAAGGAGAGACACTAGGGTGAATGAACCCCTTAGCCAACAACTCATCTAGCTACAATTGAAGCTCCTTAAGCTCTTGAGTATTCATTCGATATGGAGCTCAAGAAATAGGTTCTGCTCCGGGAATAAGAGCTATCCTGAAATTGATGTCACGCTTAGGTGGCATCCCCAAAATCTCATTGGGAAAGACATTTGCAAACTCCATAAGGATAGGATGATCGTCAAGGGACACCTCTCGACTCTACCCTAACTCCGAATCATTAACCGTCACAACAAACAACTGGAAACCCTGACGCATACATCTCCTTAACTGCATAGCATAAATCATATGCAAGGAGATGGGTCTCTGAATGTCAACTACCTCTACCTCACTGCTCAAATCATCCAAACATCACACTGAATTATGTTGGAAATCTATCACTTCTCGATGAGCATCCAACCAATCCATACCCATCACTGTCATAAGATCCTAGGGGTATGATATGAAGATCCACCGTGGTAAAGAGAGTTACAATCCTTAATCCACAACCATACACAAGGGATTCTACCGCTACTCTAGCTTTGGAGGCCAATTTGACTTGCCACCTAATATCTTGCTTTGCTTCCACCAATCCACATCGCTCCACTAAAGAAGGGGAAATAAAAAAATTAGAAGCACTAGAGTCAAAGAGGATAGAAATACCAATACCCTACAACACACTTGCAACCTACACAACCATGTCTTGATGCTCTACTTGGCGGTTATCAACTGCTGCAAAGACTCTGTGAGACCTACCTGCATCACCCACTATCGACTCTAAGGATGTCAGCCTCTAATTGAATCTTGATGTGCTCTTCTGAGGACACTACCTGGCTATGTGACCCTGCTGGCCGTAAGGAAAACATCTTGTACTTCTGCCATATCCCCTACTACCTGAAGGTATACTCGACTATTGGAAACTACCTCTACTAGCTGCAAACTATGTGCTCTAAGCTAGCTGGTTAGAATTATTACACTTGGATTGCCACTAATTCTATTTTTCCCTAGACCGAGAACCACCACCTTGCTAAGACTAAGAGTTCTTAGGTTTCGACTGCCAATGTTGTTGCTACTGCTGTTGTCCACCCTTAGTGGGTGCATGATGGCTCCTAGAGGAACCCATTGGTTGAGACTGACCACCTCAAGACCTGAAGCCTACTGGAGGTGCACTACCAATCTGCACACCTGTCTAACCTCCTAGCACCATGGCCAGATTCTCCTCTACCAATCGAGCCTTCTCTACTGCCACCTCCATGGTCTTTAGCTCAAATACATGAACTCCCCCACTGATATGGGCATTCAAACCCCTAATGAAATTTTGAACCAACATGGCCTCATCATTGCCAATACCTACATATTGCTCCATAGACATAGCTATCTGCCTCAAATCATGAAACTCATCAGCTTGACGCTACCTCTAGTGGTTTGACAAAAAGCGAGCTCTAAACCTCTCTAGAAACATCTCCCAAGAAACTAAACCAATATCCAAATGCAATTTTTGTTCCTCCAACCACCACCATGTAGAAGAAAAACCCCTAGGGTGCATGATGGAACATCTCGCCTTGGTGTTGCTACCATACGGGTGAATGGAAAAACACCTATCCAAATCTATCAACCAAGTCTCTACCTCCGAACCACCACTAGAACCATCGAAGGTAGGAGGACGTTCCCTCAATAGGTCCCTTATATGACCTGCTAAAATAGTCTCCTACCCTATTGTAACATCTCTCCTCCTAGTAGACCTTTCTCTTTCCCTAACTACCTACTGATTACCCTCATGTCTAGGGCCTAGGCAAGCAAGGATGTCCTCAAGAAAATGACACAACTAAGCTCCCTCTAACTCCAACTGACCTAAATTTTGACCCCCACTTTCCTAATCATTCTGAGAGCCCTGTTGTTCCTCACAATCACTCTCATCGGAACTCTGAGAAGGGGAATTTTGGTGGTTAGCCCCATGGCCACCACCTTGACCTCTACCACGAACTCGACCTCAACCTCTAGGAATCTCCCTACACAACACCACCAAAGGAAAAGTCTCAGATTATTAGGTGAGGATGACAAAATGGAAAAACATAAGCTCAAGAGTCTAAGAAACTAGGACAACATAATGGGCTCATATGAAACTAGAGTACCCAGTGTTAGAACTTGAGCTCTGATACTAGGTGTAACACCCTGCCAAGGAACCCCAGAGGACAACACTAAACATGACTTAATAACATAACTTTTTTTTTGTTTTATAAGAAATAACAATGGAATGTATATCATAACTTACATATAATCTAACTTAGGTCCTCTAAGGTATCATGACTACATTATTAACATATCTATTAATCAATAACTAGCATCATTTCATTAACTATAAAGATATAATGATTCATCTAACAAGCAAAGTACATTTTAAACCACCACATTAAATGATACTACTTTATATATTTCCATAACATGTCATTAGATAAACATCATTAAAGATCTTTTCTAAATAACTAACATATGCAAGATACATCATTTACCATTATCCATTACAAGAGAGTTCATCAATATATGTACATTGTTACAAAGTTTACAACAATGCTTCCCTGAGTACAATTGGGAAGAATACATCTGATTAAAATAAGAGATACACTGATATACAACCCAATGTGTATACATAAATGATATTCCTCTTGAATTGGAATAGGAACAAGAATCCACTACATAAGGTACAACCTCCATGTACACGAACATGCAGCAAGGATACCCAATGGAGGAAACACCACCAACCTCCCGACCATGTGGAACCCTAAGGACCACCCCCCGTTCTAGGAGATAACACAAGGTCCCACTACAAAAAATCAATCAAGAAGACAACATGCTAGCATAAACAAGGGCTATACATGACTCCAACACAACACCACTAACAATACCAACATCACATACAACATTGACTTCACTTCTAGAGGCACACACACAACAGAAGGAGAAAACATAATTAGGGAATGCTAGACTGCAATAGGGAGGAGTGTCATCACATATCTTGATGTGGGTTATCCTGAAGGATCTTCCTAGGCCCCAACCCCCATCCTAAGTTATCTTGGCAGCCTCTACCGATCCCGACCCCCATACAAACTCATGTGGAATCAACATACCTTTCATGAGGATAAGAGAGTTGATCTTGCCATTCCAAGCCTTCCCATCTCATCTCAAGCATAAATGAGCACTTGACCCATGAGTGAGGAATATCATTATCTTGATTAATGTGAAATCTACCCATCCCCCTAATTCATTATTTGGGTTATCACTAGATTAAGAAACCCTCAAATGGGTTATCCTGGACACCACTTTTGGTTTCGGCCCCCATTGAGAGCAACTCCCCCTACTTGCAACTAGTAAACCCTACACATCAAGCAAGGTATTGGACATCTTGCACACTTAACCTAATCATATGAATCCATACACATTACAAGGAATTGACCCTCTTTCACTCTACTCAACATTACCAAGCTACTTCAGAAATGAAACAATCATAAAAACCATACATACAAAACACTCCCTCCTAAGCCTCTGGAAACCAACTTTAACCACTTTGCACAAAAGACTCCCACTTTTGAACAATAACCAAAATTCACCCCAATTCCACTAATCAAACACATTATTCAAAACAAGCACACAAATAAACAATGCAACCATGAATTCAACATGTATTAACAAATCAACTATGAAATGATTATGAAGGAAATCAATATGTTTTAGCTAACCAAAAGGATAATCTCATTATCCAAACAATTCCTTCAATTATCTAAATATAAGTAACTCAATTTCCCTATTTAGTTTTCCAATTCACTTATCTACATAATCAATTAATCACAATGAAAAATTATTCTTTTTCTAACACCATAATACATATACATGTATACATATATATATAAATCGAATACCAATAATATAATATTTCCATCGAAATAAAGACACAATGCAAATATCGAATGCTCAACATAATACAATTTCATCAAGTTTTATATATTTGAAATACCAAACAGAATGCATATTAATCGAATTTCCAACTCATTATAAATATCCATCGAATTCCAAATATATGGTAAACACATCGAACTCCATAAAGATATTCATTGAATACAAAACATAAGATAAAATCATTGCAATAAAATGCAACATTAGTATAAAGGGAAATGCAAGAAATAATTTAGTATTTATCAACAATACAAAGCAACCCTAAGCGCTGCTAAGGAAGCTAAATTGCATGGAGGAAGGGATAGGATTTAGCCCATTGGCCTTGGCTAGTTGGAACCATGCCTGGCATACACCCGACATGAAACATCAAGCATACGAGGCACAAGAAACGACCTCAAAAAATTTTCCCAGAAGGAGAGATATACAATGTGCCCAAACAAATAATGCAGAGGCTTAAGAAACCTTTCAACAAATGTATTTGACTGTGGGGGACACAAGTGTACCAGTCATGCACAAAATGAATTTATTAAGAAGGCTAATAAACTTTCAAGCAAATGTGACAGGCATGAGTAACGCCATACTCCTATGTATAGACATGTGTGTTGTGAATAAATCAGATTTTGTTATTATAATAATTTCCCTAGTGGGCATGTATACAATGGAGGTAAAATAGACACAAAATGGATTCGCTAAAAATAAAACTTAAGGACTAACAAGAAATGTAAATGGTAGGGGAAGAAAGTGTCATCTCAAGGACTACAATGGTTGTAGAATATGCACAAATGATTTACAAAAAAGGCCTTTGAAATCTTCAGAAAAATGCATTTATTAACTGCTTCAATTGGAAAATAAATAAACAAAAAAATGTTTCATTTCCAAATAGCATAGACATTCAAACACTTGTTTTCCTAAATAAAGATAAAATTCAGAAAGACAATAGTTCCAACTTGGATCCAATCACTTGGCAGTGTTGGAGATTCCATGTCGAGCTCTGAATTTCTACTTGCAAATCCAATCTCTCCAATTCCCAATCAAATTTTCCAGAATCCCCAATTCCCATAAAATCCACAGCATAAGAAATTTTCTTGCAGAAAATATTACTTCCCTCCCTGGAAAACAGAATGAATAATCATAATAAATCTCTCAAAAGGAAAAATTATTTACAAGAAGGAAGCTGATCCTTTTTCAAAACCAAAAATCTAATAAAATCTCTAAAATCCCCCAAAAAAAACATCAAGTTTCCTTTTTGACAATCTGTTCGAAGTTGTGCATGTGTTGCATGAAACCTTTCTATCTTTTTATATTATTTTTACTATTTATTAATTACAACATTCCATTATAACTTTTAATTTATTTTATATTTCATTACACATTGAATTTATTAAAAACCATGATTATTAATAAATTTATTTATCAATTTTCCTTTTTTACTTAATAATTTATTTTAATGCATCAATTAACCAAAAAAAATATTTATCAACCAAATTTTAAATTAAACAATCCAAATGTCAACAACAATTACCTAAACCCTAACCAGGGTTCAAAACCAAGACCAACTGACCACAAACATCTGACAACACTGATGAGGTAACAGACATATACTCATCCTCTTCGAGGATGATGGCTAGGGTAGGGGAACAAATGCTATATCCGATCAACTATTCCATTGGGTTTAAGGCACACTCAGACCTACCAATTCAGGTGGAGTCAATTCCTAGTACCTACAACCTACAACACACAAAACGATCATGCAAAAACATATACATATAATTAGGCACACCATGAAAGAGAATCACAACATAGTAGGGCACTCACAAGTGAGTAATGTGACACTGTCCCTTTCACCCAAACACATCAATCAAGTAACCACATCAACTCATACAATTAGTTACATAACAAACAAGATAAGAACAATCACAAGATAATCACATAAATATCATGATTAGATAACCACTTAGTGCTCATGATAGAATTAATCCACATAATTCAATAAATCCATATACTAGTAATAACATATGCATAAAACTCCAGTAATAGAAGTATCATCAATGTATCATCGTAGCAATAAGTCCAACATCAAACAAGGTCTCATAATGTCTCATCCTAAAGTAAATCCATTGTCAGTCTAATAGAGAATAATATGAGGGGCACTACAAATTGCCCCAAAAACCCTTCATCAAGGTACTTACTAGATCACCTGCCTCTACTAGTTATAGATACTCTAGAACTCACTCTACACAATGCAAATGATGAGGAAATTATGCCATTTCCTTCTCTCTTGATTTGCTTCTGCTCTCCAAATCAACAAGTGAAATTGACTTGTTATGGATCCCCCTAGGCATATTTATAGGGCCCCTAGCCCTATTTTTTTCCTCCTAGGTATATGAGAGTAGTCCTATCACCTAGCCATGCTTTCCCATTCTCTTCCATGTCATCATGTTTCTTTCCCTCTCCACCTCATCCCTATTTATTTGCATTGTAATGTCACTTTTCCTCCTAAAGTAGTTTAAGTGTTAGTAGCGGATTTGATATAATAAATATTAGAGTGCAAATAATTCACAAGCTACAATATTCTTAAAACAGATGTGAATAAGTAATGCAAAAGACAATAGGTGATAATTTACTAGAAAACTCCAAAATAGATAGATAACATGATAAATTGAATACACATCCATATAGTTCATATACATGAACACCAAAGAATATAACTAATATTCTCAATATATTTTTGGGGCAATGGTTTTAATACTTATCTGAATAATAGCACTTGGAAAATCCACTCTCACCCTAGGAATATGTCAGTGGTATTGGCTCTTTCCATGGAGCAATCTAGGAGAAATAAGTGGACTTTGCCGCTCTACATGAGTGTTGCTTCCATTGGAACAATGCTCAACACCATGCAATAACCATGCCCTGGCTAGGACCATCCTGAGTGCACTTTTGTACCCCAGGTTGGACACACACATAAGATGTGCCCCCTTCATCTCATCCATAGCTCACCAACCACTTTCTTCTTCCTTGAATGTTCTCCATGCTTTAATGTTTTCCATGTTTCACAAAAAATCTTTATATAAGTCTTAAGGGGTGGTTTCCAAACCATCACACCCTTTCACAAAGGTTTCCTCTAATAATTATTTAAATAAATAATTATTCTTCCCCCTTTTTAAAAGGTATTTATACATATTTTTTATTAATATCTCTTTTAACCAAAGGATCATAATATCCTTTATTTTTATATCCCCCTTTTTAATTCTAAAAGGGTTATTTAGTAACTTTCTCTTCTCTTGGGGAAAATGTCACATAACAATTCTCCCCTTGTAAATTAGTTGATGTCCTCAGTAGCACATGAGATGCATCTACATCACAACTCAAAAAACACAACCAATAATTAAAGAAAATGATATTGAATATAACTATTCTTCATTATATATATATATATATACTTCATCTGTATCCTTTTCTTCTCTTAATTCATAGATATCTCCCTTTTCAATCATATTTTAAGTTAACAAGTAATTACAAGAAAAACATTTTTTTCCAATGACAAAAGTTATACATGGGTAATCCCACAAAGTTGGTTTACAATTTCTAGGAGATTCTGATTTTTTTGAAATCGCATATTTTTAGAAAATATAATGATTTAAGCCTTAAAAATTTCCATTTATAGCATTCCAATTGGAGAAGTTTGATCAAACTACCTTAGATCAAACCCCCTTGGATAGAACCCCGCTAGTTTTAAACCATACCTATAATAGAGTCTCCTTTACACCTATCAAAATGCTGATAAAAAACCACTTTTGATTTACCTTTTGGGGATCAAATGAATTCATTTAAAATTTATTTTTTGTAAGTATGTATTCCTTATTATAAGCTTCCCAAAAAGTATAATTTTAAATAAATTTAATTTTATTATTATATTTATTTTTTATTTCTTGTGAATGTAGGTTTTTCACCGAAAATCAAGCTCTTTGTTCTGCACATGTGGAAAAATAGAAGATTGTCCAAACAAAATTTTGAAAATATGAGTGCACCAGATATTGAAGTCCTTGATCAAACAAAAAATTGAATTTCACATACATAAAAAAAAAGTTACCACCTATTTTTTGAATTGTAATTGGTTTGACTTTGAAACTTGATTAGGGAAAAAATATTCAATTAAACACTATGAAACCAATTGGAAACACTAGATATTGTAGTTACAAATCTAAATTAAAAAAATAGAATTTTATCCTTCATGGAAAAAAAGTATGTGTTATACTGTGAGCGCTCCTTAAAAATGGTGTTTATTGAAAAAAAACTAGTTTTCGAAGGAGATGTAAAAAGAAGTAAAATATGATTCCAAAAATTTTGAAAAAAATATATTTAGAATCTATAGACAAAATTTCACAAATCACTAGTTTTCATCATCTTCAAATTCCTCACCTTTTAGCTGCTATAGGTGCCCGAAAGTGAAGATTTAGTTAGAAAAAGTCAATTCAATGTCCAGTTTGGCCAAAAATTGTAAACCAGTATTATGGGATCACCCACATACATACATATTAGGAATTTACAACCAAAGAGACTAATGATATTTTATGTTTTTACTCACATATATTTCAATCTTATCAATTTTCTCTCATATAACCAATTTTCTTTAATATAGATATTTTAATCACTTGCATGTAACTTCAACATTAAATTTACAAAATTATTATCATGTGTTGAGATAACATATACCTAGTGAAATGACATACATATCCCATACTATGTAGTCAATCATCCTTGAACTATATAATTGATATACTCAAAATATATTCTAAGATGATAATCATGCATTCTAGACTACATGAGTATCCTCTTTTCTATAAAACAAGTATAATTTAATACAATAGTTTATAAAACACATGTACAAAGTTATTGGGTTGGTCAAGTTCAATAACAAAGTACAATAGAATTTAATACATGGTAATATTTCTCGGAATCTTAACATGAATAGAACAATAGTAAATTATTAACATACATAGGAAACTTCATAGGGAAACATTAGAACTAATCCTTCATTTAATGTAACCAGAGTGCAACCATCTAGAATAAAACTAGAATGCACTTATATTTGTAGGTAGCCCATCCCTTATTATTTTTGACACATCAAGGCCCATGTTCCATGAGATGAGGATCATTCAAGGCTATATTAAGTGGGAAATGATATATTAAGATACTACTTGACAATTGGATTATATAAATTTGAAGACTTGTTTGTCATGAAACATTATGTAGGAACATCTTACGTGTTTTGAATGGACCCGAAACCATTTATTGTGTTTTGACTGGGACCAAACCCACACAAAGAAGAACAAGTTGTAGAAGGAATCAACATAGACTACCTAGTGAACCAACAATAGATCAAAAGAATAATAGCATGACTATCTAGATCTGCTCAAAGGTTTTTTGGAACCTTAAACCCAACAAACAAGTTTTACAAGGGAAATTGAACCCAACTAGGTTTAAAAGGGAACCTGAAACCCACTTACATCTAGAAACATACCAAGTTTTAATGGGGACCTTAAACCCATTTGAACCCAAAATAGGGAATAGAGTTCCTTACATCACACTAGGTTTTACGAGGACCTTAAACCCACAACACACATGAACACCTTCGAGAGCCACCAGGAAGGAGGCCATCCAGTCACACTGACAAGAATAAGATGTTCTCTTGCAGCACCCCCACACACAATGAGCTGAAACAAACCTCACCTCAAAAGGAGTCATCTCCCCTCTATTAGAGAAGATTTCAAGAAGGCCCTTACCACCACTGCAGTCAAGTTGTAACAAGAAACAACTCCACCTCCATAGGAGCATGAACCACCTCAACAGGTATTGTAACAAAGAAGACCAGCAACAAGGAAATCTCCTCCACAAAACCACAATCCCCAACTCTACCTCTAGAAGAGAGGGCTCCACCTCAACATAAGTAATCTTCACCTCAAAAGAAGACTCAGACTGGAGTAAAGAGAAGAGAGCTAACCAACCAATAGAAGGGAGAAACCTGACATCCATCAGCTACTCAAGGAAAAGGGCTAGCAAGAGAAACATGGTGATAAATCCCACCAAAAGACTGAAAATAAAATCATGGGCATAAAATTGGTACAAGAGAAGCAACCCATCCAAACCAACCAAGAGCGACTTCAGCTGAAAAAAAACTCAACAGAAGCATCCTGCTCCAGCATCTCCTCTAAAGAGAGGAACACCTCCAATAAAACAATAGAGGCAGCCAAAACAAACCCACAGGCTAACCGCATAATGAGCAATAAGGACCAAATGGGGATTCTAGTCAACCAAACAAAAAAGGGGCAACCAATGCCAACCAGAGAACCACAACCAACAGCAGTAGGGATGGGAAAAAACCACTCCCCAAAAGCCTCAGTAGCATAGAGAAATTTAAATCCCATCCTCTTAAGGAAAACCAACCTCGAACAGGGGAGTTGCGAGAGCAAGGCACTAGATGGCAAAAGCCCACCCCAGAAATAAAAAAGACACCCCCAAAAGATAAAAAACCATTTAAAGCACCAACATATGGGAGTAGCTGATAATAGAAGAAGCTTCATGAGTCTCCACTAGAAAAGCACCATCGAAGAACCACAAGCTATAGACCTCCAAAAACCCCACCAAACACCAAGGCATCTAGCCGAGCCTAGAGGAGAGAGCCCAAAGCACAAAAATCCCTCACCTCAACAATGAAGGCTTCCACACCACCAGAGAGAGGGAAAGAAAACCCACCACTAGGCAAAAAATATGCCCCATCCAGATCCATAAACACCCAATTCCCAGAAGAGACAACCTCCAGCCATGAATTAACATCGAAGTCAGCCAAGAAACCAACGTCCAACGACGGGAAGGAGCCTAGTAGCCCCAGTGACTAGGCCACAGTATCACCCACCTCTGAATCCTCGACATCATCCTCATCAGCACCATCTATTGACCTCGTTTAATGGTTTAATAACTAAGCCTTTAGGGTTGTGACTTAGAGATTGAACATTTGCGCTAAGTAGCTATCTCACTCATCATGAAGGTGCATTTCACTTGTCAACCGAGGGACGTAAACTTGAAATGGGTCAGCACTGTATGTGCACTAGGACTTCATTGCAATCATCCATAAACTAGGAAAGAAACAAGGTTGGAAATACAATGCTAGAAGGAAATCAACTTAAACACTAAACATTGATTAACATCTTCACTAAGCATTAACAAGCAGACTAGAAAATGAAAGATAGAAATGGAAATCTTAGCAAACAGACAGGAAACTACTCTGTCTGCCTTGGCTATAGGAACAACCACATAATGGAATTTTAGTGGCTGCGGGAATAGACAGTTGCTGAAATTGAAACTAACTACTAAACAGAAAATAACTTTTAAACTAGTAGATGGAATTCTCACCAAGTGGGCCCCCTTGGGTGAGTCTCCCTTACACTAACTCAAATTCAGCAACTCTGAATATCATACTATTTCTTGAAAGCATAAGTACAACATCTTAGCAATAGAACTATAAAACTAGAAAATACAAGTACAAACTCAGAATATCCAACCTTATCAAAAGGAGCATCTGACCATTATTTATAGAGAGAAACTACTGACTAACCCTAACTACCTAGACAGTTGACTCCATCAAAATAGAAGGATGCCACTTATTGAAAACATAGAAAAATATGGAGGAAGTTATGCATGCACTAAATTGGTCAAAGCAGACTTGCTTCAATAGGAATCTAGCACAATGCACTCCCTAGATTTTCTCAACAAATATGACCATTAAAAAGGTGGTTACATTCTTTTATTTGAATTAGGAATTTCCCTCCATGAGAGTTTTTTCCCTTTGACTTCTTAATGATCAGCTTCTTGACTTCTTGGTAACCAACCAACTGGCAAGAATTACTCCCACGTAGCAAGCTTTGTTGACATACACATTTTATTGGAAACCTACACAATAGAATTAGCACACATAAACAAATGTATATCTATAATTAACTTAGTAACATTCATTCAACCACTAGTAAATTCAACATAGATAATTCTCATAGCATGATAATTTCATTAAAGTCACAAAGATAAACTTATTCCCAAGGTCTATGGTTTTAAGGAAAATATCAACAACCAAGTGTCAAAGTCTATGATAGCAATAGCAAATATGTAATGAACCCTATCAAAATTGAGCTATTAATTGAGCTCATCATTCCCCCCAACCTAACGTTTTGTTGGTCCTCCAGCAGAAGGAGCACTGTTCTTTTGCCTAGTTAATGCCCTAAATTCAACAACTGCCAATTGCCCCACATCAATCTCTATGGTGTCTAAATTAGGATCCTAGTAAAATCCTTGTTTGTTCTCTAGTCTGTTCCATCTTTCCCTTTCTGCAGCTGTGTCATACTGGTAAAACTTGTAATCTGGCACAAGCCACAATAGTGTAGGTGGCTGAAATGTTAATGGAAGCCAAAAATTTTGCTTCCTTCTACCAACATATATGTAACTTTCAACCCTTTTGCATGTTGCAGCATATTCCTATAAAGAGTGGGGTTCAACCTATTTAAACTCTTCTGGAAAACTGTTCCACCTTTGTGCTAAATATCCCATTACTGGTTTTCTTGTGGTTTCAGCTACCTTCTCATATTCCTTGTAAGTCTCTTCTCTAACAAGAATAATCCTATCCTTGTAGTTGGTGTGGTAAAGAATTTTGTGCCATGTCATGAAAATATCTCCAGGGTCACTAGATTCAGCCCTGAGGGGCAAGGGAGTGTGAAATTCCCTTTCCTTGTAAGTTCTATATTGTTGTACCCAACTAATTTCATTTTGAATCTAAGACATAAATGCCCTTAAATGGAGGTCTCCAATATACAACAAGGGATTCTAATCATGATCATCAGACAAAACATAATTGTGTAGGTATAGTTCACATAACAAGTTTTTAACATCAGTAGGAGCAAGCCGATAAGCCTAGAAAAATCCATGTGGAGTATCAAAAGTAGGACTCAAACCTGAAATGATCCTTGATAGTTTAAAGGAAATATTTATCTCCTTCAAGTGTAGGGCATACACTCTAGGAGGAGTTCTACATGCTAGAATTTTGGGTATTAAATCTACCACATTATCTACCCTTTCCTTCAAGGCAACAATTTTTGCATTCTTTTCTTCAATCTTTGCATCTTTATTTTTAATATCATTATGTAGCTTGTGCTTTTCCTTTTTCTATTCCTCTTCTTTTCTCTGCATCTCACTCCATAATTTCAGAGCTATGTCGTTCCATGAAAAGGCAGGAGGTTTATGTATTCCTACCAAAATCTTCCCTGGCACCGATTCTTGTTCACATAACACCAGTTGCAGTGACTCAAATTGTTCATCCTATTCTGGATGCAGGAACTCTAGATTCTCATCTTGTTCTTGTTGCAGGGGTTCCTGACTTTCATCTTGCTCCTGGTTCTCAACCTGTTCTGTAATGGTAGCGATCTTTCTCGATCTGATATTTTCTTGATCCTCAAAAATATCTTTTTCCTCAACATTTACCTACCCCATTAGGGCTTCTGTCTCCTCCCTAGATGTTTTTCTAAGCCTAGAGCTTCTCTTTGGAGGTACACCAGTGGCTAGCCCAGCTGGTTTTGATCTCTTAGGAGGGTTTTTGTCCTTTCCTTTGGCTGTAGGAGGAATAGTGTTATCAACCTTTCGTTTCCTAGGGCTTGGTGTTGGTTTTTCTGCCACTTGCTTCTTGGCCTTTCCCTTTCTCATTTTTGCTTCTTTCATTTGTGTCTCTTCTCTCCTAAGGGAAGCCCTAGTTCGAATTGGGGTTTTGGTAGGGACATTATCATCAAAATATGAGGATGAACTTTCCTCACTTGAATATTCTAACTCAGAAGACCCAATTTCAATAGCCTACTCAGTTGTAGGAGGGTTTGAACTAGGGTTTGCACCAGAGGTTGATGCTCCAGGAGTAGTTTCAACAACCCTCACTTCCCTACTAACCCTACGAGGTTGAGACTGACCTCTAGGACGTACATTTTTTGGTCTAAATTGATCAATATTTACAAACTCCTCCCATTTCATATCAGATACTTCATGCAGAGATTTTTCCACTAGTAATTTGATTAAACAATGGTGAGAGACAAAATTATCCCTACCTTTCTGTGTTTCGGCCACCATGATGGCAAGGATATGATATAGCACATTGGACACATTCATTCTTCATCCATGCCTCATATGGATTAGGAACTTGAAGTGTATGGAATGGAGGCATGACTAGCAATACTCACAAGTGATGTACTTGACAATGTGGACAACTACTTGTCTCTATGGATCTGGGAGAGAAGTTCTCTTTGTACCCTACTTATCCACCACCAACGGAGGGTCACTGGGTTCAGTAAATTTATCCCTAGCTGACCTTGCATCTCTGGTAGCAGGGTATGGCTCACCATCAACAAGTAAACCCATTACCTCCACAATTGTTTCCTCAGTAACGATCACCTCCAACCTTTTTACCATTGCCTTCCCCTCAGAGAATGTTTGTACAAATTCTTGTGCAATGTCTTCATTGTAGTTGTCAATTTTCAAGAAATAGTCATGCCATTTGACCCTTTGATTTTGCACTACCTCAGTATGATGCAAAGTTGTCTTTCTCATCTCATCCATATTATTTAGCTGCATGATTCTATCCTTGTGTACCTCAGATATATCCATCCCTAAGTCTAGTGCAATCCTAAAAGTATTATGCTCAAATTCAATGGGCATCATAGTTGTCTTCCCATACAGTAATTCAAAAGGAGTGAAACTTGTGGTTGTTTTCCACGTGGTCCTATAGGCCCAAACAACTTCTGTCAACCTATTTTCCCAGTCTCTCCTATGAATAGCCACTATTTTTGTCAAAATTGCCTCAATTTCCCTGTTGGTCACCTCAAATTGGCCATTGGCCCAAGGGTGATAATTAGTAGACTTCCTGTGCCTCACATTATATTCATCAACTAGTGTTGTGATAAGGGTTGATGTAAATTGAGCCCCTTGATCAATCACTATCTCCCTTGGAACCCCATAGCGAGTGAAAATGTCCTCATAAATAAATTATGCAACCTTATTATCTCTTGCATGCTTCATTGCTTTAACCTCAACCCACTTGGTCACATAATCAGTGCAAACCAAGATGTAGGATTTACCATTTGATGGAGGATCAATGGGTCCTACAAAATCCAATCCCCATTTATCAAATGGAGTGATTACTACCTAGGGGTAAAGGGGCATCTCATTAGATTTGGCTGGTCGGCCCATCCTCTGGCATTTATTACACTTTCTAGTATACCTGCATGCATCCTTATGAAGTGTGTGCCAGTAATATCATGTATTAAGTATATTCATTTATGTCCTCTTGGCTGCAAAATTTCCTCCACAGGGTTCATTGTGACATGCATGCAATATATCATATGTCTCATCTTCCCTTACACATCTCCCCATGACATGGTCTAGTCTAGTGTAGAATAAACAACTGGCAATCCATGAAAAAGGAAAGGTTTTCTCAATGAGTACCCTTCTCTCTTTTGGAGAGAAATGAGGAGGAACTCTCCCTGTAACCAGGTAGTTGGCTATGTCAGCATACCAAGTTGTATGCACATTGATTGAAAACAATTGTTCATTAGGGAAAGAGTCATCAATAACTTGATTATCTTCTGATGTAGTCAATCTAGAAAGAAAGTTTGCTACAACATTTTCTTTTCCTGGTTTATCAACAATGGTGATGTCAAACTCCTGCATCAGTAGCAACCATCTGGATAGCCTATCTAAAATGAGGGGCTTATTCATGAGATATCTTATTGCTACATGGTTTGTATGAACAAAAATTTGATACGTTGTTATGTAGTTCCTAAATTTGTTAAGGGCATAGATGACTGCCAACACTTCTTTTTATGTCACTGTGTAATTGAATTCAGCCCCTTGTAGATTTTTACTGACAAAATAGATTGCATTCTCGATGGTTCCTTCTTTTTGTCTCAATACTGCTCCTACAACATAGTTTGATGCATCTGTATGAATGTGAAAAGGAAGCTCCCAATTAGGACCTTTGAGTACAGGAGCATGGGTTAAAATTGCTTTGAGATCAGAGAATGCCTTGTCACAGTCCTTTGTCCATTGGAATTCAGCATCTTTAGTCAGAAGATTGTACAATGGTGTTGCCATTTTGCTGAAATCTTTGATGAAACACCTATAGTACCCTGCATGACCCAAGAAACTTCTAACATATTTTTTCTTTGCAAGAATATGTAGATTGGTAATCACTTCAATCTTGGTTGGGGCTACTTGAATTCCCTTTTTAGAGATGTAGTTCACAAGGACTACTCCTTCCTGCATCATCATAAAACACTTCTCACTATTCAATGACAGGTTATGATCTTCACATCTCTATAAGACCTACCTTAGATTCTCTAGAGCTTCTACAAAATCAACACCATAGGTAGTAAAATCATCCATATAAATATTCATGCAATCATGTGAGATGTCTGAAAATATACTAATGATTTCCCTTTAAAATTTGTAGTTGCATTACACAAACCAAATGGAAGCACAGAGTAGGCATAAGTCCCCCATGGACAGGTAAAGGTGGTCTTCTCTTGATCCTCAGGTGCAATTTGTATCTAGTTATAGCCACTAAATCCATCTAGAAAACAAAAATATTGTTTGCCTGCAAGGGAATCCAATACTTGGTCTATGAAAGGAAGGGGAAAATGATCCTTTTTGGTGGTAGAATTGAGTTCCCTGTCGTCAACACAAACTCTCCATGCACCTCCCTTTTTGGGCACAATCACCAATGGGGACACCCACTGAATTTTTGAGATGGGGTAGATAAATCCTACATCCAATATTTTGTGTAGTTCTCCTTTAACAATCTCCCTCAATGTAGAGTTGTTTCTCCTTTGTGGCTGCCTTATTGGTGTGCAATCATCTTTGACATATATCCTATGAGTACAGAGCTTAGGGTCCAATCCCTTCATGTCATGGTAGTCCCATGCAAATGCATGCTGGTGGGTCTTCAACAGGTTTTTCAAAGACAATTGTTGCTCTTGGCTCAACTTGTTAATATTTAGATTTTTTCCTTCTAACACTTGCACTTGTGTGATTAACTCTATCATAGTTGCTTCACTAATACTTGGAATTTTTAGTTCATGTGGCAGCAATGTATGGAGCATATCAGTTGCTTCAGGAAGTTTTGTTGCAGGAAGAGCAGGAAAAAGTGTCTTCATTGAACTGGCAGAACTAGATTCATGAGTAGATGACTCTTCATGCACCTCACAACGGTTTTGAATTATGTGGGACAACACTTCATCTTCCTCCTAAAGCTGCATAAAAGAACTCATGCCCAACATCATGAGTTGTGCCACTAAATTGACTTCCTCAGCCTCCTCTCCAACATGTGGCCATATGGTGTTATCCATGTCATGGGATGGTTGAGAAGGAGGGTAGAGAACAAGCTTTTTGGTACTCTTCCCATCAGAAATGCTCATGTCCCCTGACTGGCATCCAATGTAGGCATCTGTTGTGGCTAACCATGGCCTTCCTAGAATAATGGGATACCCACCTAGTGTAGCTTTAGGAGAAAGAATCATAAAATTTGTTGGGTACTCCCAAGAATCTAGAGTTACCACAAGGTCCTCTACTATACCATCAGGTTTGACAGTGGAACTATCAGCAAGCTGCAAGACAGTAGGAGTGGGTCTCATGTTTGCAACATTTAGTTGTTGTAGGATATCCTTAGTCATTACATTTATTGTTGCTCCCAAGTCAATTAGAGAATTCATTATTTGGATTCCATTTATCACAACTCCTACCACAAGGCTACCTGGGTCAGTTTACATAGGAACTGTAACTTTTCCGAGCATGATGTCTGCTAATTGTCCTACTACATGAACCGTGGTGGGGTCTTTCTTTTTCCTCCTTGGATTTTTGAGGCATGTTTCTTTGATTGCTTTGCCATATATGGGGACATCTTTTATGGCTTGAAACAAAGGTATCTTGACACATATGTGTTTCAACTGATCCAAAATTTCAAAGGTTGTTTCCTCCTTTTCTTCCTTCTATTTAGAAACCTCTAACCTTTGAGAAAATGGTGGATCTTGGGTAGTCTATTGAACTGGAACTAGTTTAGTATTTTTAGGCACACTAGGATAAATGGGGACATTCAAAGGCTCCTCTTCTTCCATAGGAAGCTCAGTGATAATAGGAGTAGAAGGAGCTGGAAAAGTAGTTCCTAAACGTAGGTGGATGTCACTCACACTCACAACATATGTAGGAAATTGATTAGGATCTGCAGAGTATACTAGCTACTGTTGTTGTGGTTTGTTATTTGGGTTAGGTGTGGGCTGAGCTAGTAACTGAGTAGTTCTAGGTGTGCTTGAAATTGAGCTAGTAGGAGCAGGAATTATAGTAGGCTACTGGGTCTGTGAAGGTGGTTGCATGTAACTAATTGTATGGTTTGGCCATTGTTGTCCCCCCCTCCATTGGGATGTTTGCTGCTAGTTTCCTAGAGGTGGTTGTCAATTCCCCTAAGGTTGTTTCCACCGGGGTGGAGAGTTTTGGTGATTGGGCCAGGTATTTGGAGGGTTATTCCAAGGCTGAGGTGGATATCCTCCATAGTTGGATGGATATAGGGGTTTCCATTGGTTACCAGATGCATAAGAATTGGAATATGGCCCAGCAAAAGATAATGGATATGGTGGCATACCTTGTCTTGGGGCCCATGATCTCCTTTGTGCAATGTAGTAGACTTGATCATCATCACCTTGGATTGGCTTGAACTTAGGTGGAATCTGCTTGTTGTCAATGTTAGCTACCATTTTGCATGTACGGTCCTTCTTCTTTTGTCTACAATGAGGGCAGTATTCTGCCAACATTGCCTCTACTTCCTCATGCTTCTTCTTTGCTTGAAGTGTATCCAACTAGGTAGCTAGATTTTTTATGATGTCTTTCTTGAAGTCTACCAACAAGTGAGTAATATCCATCCTTGAAACTCCATTGGTGGATGATATACCCATAGAGGATTGGTAACCTCTTCCTTTTTTGAAGCTGCCCTGGAATAGTTTTGACATATTTTTTTAATATCATCCCAAGGAACTTGGGTGATATCTCCTCCTCCCATCAGGTCCAAAGCATCAGTGTAGTTATCATTGATTCCTATCAGGAAGAGCAACTTTTGAGACTCTTCATTAAGTGTATGATGTGGATATTTCTGCAGGAAAAATAGAAACCTTGAAATGTAATCCTCCAAACTCTCATCTTCCTTCTCCTGCATCCTAAATATTTCATCTCCTCTCATGTCACTTCCCCTACAACATTCCTTGTACTTCTCAAGGAACTTTGTCTTCATGTCATCCCAATTCTCCATAGTATTTCTGCCTAATCTCATAAACCATCTCAATGCAGCTTCTTTCAAAGTGGTAGGAAACAACTTAAGCCTATGAGCATCAATGGTATAGTCATAGCTTTTGCAAAGGATATCAAACTCAAACAAGAAAGTATCAAGGTCTTTTGTGACAAGTCCATAGAACTTAGGGAGGACTGAAGCAGGGATATTTTTAAGGTTTCCAACTTCATTTTGATGAGCAATGGGGAATGGAAAAGCTGGCTGGTTAGGTCTATTTCTGTGTCTATTCTCATCACCCATGCTTTCCTGATGAAGTACCAAAGCAAGTGGATTCTCAATTGGATTTTGGTCTTCAGAGGAAGTGTCAGAACTGGTTAGATTAGGAAATGCATCAACAAAAGGGTGTGCTTCTTCCTCTTCTTCGTCTCTTGGAAGATTTTGATGCTCAACTAGTTGGAATGGACTAGGGTCATTAGGAAGGAATCTCCCATGAGCATCTCTCCTCCTTCCTCTATGCATGCAATATCAGCTCAATATCAGCCAACTCACACAAAGAATTGGTGAAAGAATAGGGGGTCATTACTTTCCTAAATGAGGGGTATACTAAGAGCAACTTTCAGAAATACTACAACAAGAAAGAAACTATCAATGACTCCAAAGAACTTCCTAGTTTGACACCATCCTCGACAATGATGCCAAAAATGTTGGCCTCCTTTAACAGTTTAATAACTAAGCCTTTAGGATTGTGACTTAGAGATTGAACATCTTCACTAAGTAGCTATCTCACTCATCATGAAGGTGAATTTCACTTGTCAACCCAGGGACGTAAACTTGAAATGGGTCAGCATTGTATGTGCACTAGGACTTCATTTCATCCATAAACTAGGAAAGAAACAAGGTTGGAAATACAATGCTAGAAGGAAATCAACTTAAACATTGAACATAGATTAACATTTGCACCAAGTATTAACAATTAGACTAGAAAATCAAAGATAGAAATGGTAATCTCAGCAAACATATAGGAAACTGCGTTGTCTTCCTTGGCTACAGGAATAGTCACATAATGGAATTTCAGTGGATGCAGGAACAAATAGTTGTTGAAATTGAAACTAACTACTGAACAAAAAATAACTTTTAAACTAATAGATGGAATTCTCACCAAGTGGCCCCCCTTGGGTGAGTCTCCCTTACACTAACTCAAATGCAACAACTCAGAATGTCATTATTTCTTGAAAGCATAAGTACAACATCTTAGCAATAGAACTATAAAACTAGAAAATGCAAGTACAAACTCAGAATATCCAACCTTATCAAAAGGAGCATCTAACCATTATTTATAGAGAGAAACTACTAACTAACCCTAACTACCTAAGCAGTAAACTCCATCAAAATAGGAGGATGCCACTTATTGAAAACATAGAAAAAGATGGAGGAAGTTATGCATGTGCTAAATTGGTCAAAGTAGACTTGCTTCAACATGAATCTAGCACAACGCACTCCCTAGATTTTCTCAACAAAAAATATGACCATTAAAAAGGTGGTTACATTATTTTATTTGAATTAGGAATTTCCCTCTATGAGAGTTTTCTCGCTTTGACTTCTTAATGATCAGCTTCTTGAATTCTTGGTAACCGACCAATAGGCAATAATTTCTCCCACGTAGCAGGCTTTGTTGACATCAACATTTTAGTGGAAACCTGCACAATAGCATTAGCACGCACAAAAAAATGTATATCTATAATTACCTTAGTAACATTCATTCAACCACTAGTAAATTCAACATAGATAATTCTCATAGCATGATAATGTCATTAAAGTCACAAAGATAAAATTATGCCCAAGGTCTATGGTTTTAAGGAAAATATCAACAACTAAGTGTCAAAGTCTATGATAGCAATAGCAAATATGTAATGAACCCTATCAAAATTGAGCTATTAATTGAGCTCATCACCATCCTTATCCGCATCCACAAAGGATTTCAAGCCACCTGATATGCTCCTCTTCACGCCCATGTGCTCCATTTCCTTCATTTGGAAACATTATAATGAGAAAAGAGTGATTATATCACCAAAAACCTCTTTAAAGGAAAGATTTAGGCTTAACTATCATTCCCATAATTAATTTTAAAGTGAACTATTACATCATTTATCTTACATGAAGAGGTTTTGTAAAGAAGGGGAGATCACTAAAGTAGGATTTTACAACTATTTCAATAGCTTCTATGTTTTAAATATGAGCCATGATATTAATATTATAAAATCCACAATCTTTAATACTAAGTTAGATATTGAAAGAATTTTTTAATTCTTAAAATGTCATGTTCGATCTATTTAAATTCACAAACTCCAACATGTGATAGATCACAACATTAAGCACCCACTAAGTATACGTAGGAATTCACTATGACCTTACATCTATGTCACAAGGTCATGATTAGTCAAGAAGTTTTAGATATAAATAACTAATTGAATCCATTTATAAGATGACTTATGACCCAAACGTTCACTATGTATATTAAGTAATATCCATTCTATAATGAGTTATATAACTATCATGGTGTTTACTTGTATGCTTATACAAAACAATCAAAATAAATAATGGTGGATTTAACTAGACACTAATCAAAGTATTCATGACAAAGGATATGTGTTGTTTTCTTCAATAATTACATAATTATGAGGAAGTTGCAACCCATATTTAGGACTTGCAAGCTAAAAGGAAGAAAATATATTATAGGTAAGGATAGGTGTTAATTCTAAGGCTATGTATTATTTTGGGACAAATAATTCAAGAGGACTTATTCCAATAAAATATAATGTGACAACTCATATATGGTCAATCTAACCCACAATATGGCATAACTATACATAACCATTTTTTGCACCATGAAAGAGCAATGAGTATTATATATTATTTTTAATTAGAGGTGGTTTCTCCCCTTGTAAAAATTGGACATGTCCCCATGTCTAAGTCTAAAGAAACATTTTAGTTCCTTATTATATAAAAATTGTATTATTTTAACTAATGTGTTCTAATAGGTTAATATTTAACCAATTTTTAAAATAATCCTAGGACCTGTGGGTGGTTTCTCCCCTTGTAAAAATTGGACTTGTCCCCATGTCTAAGTCTAAAGAAACATTTTAGTTCCTTATTATATAAAAATTGTATTATTTTAACTAATATGTTCTAATAGGTTAATATTTAACCAATTTTTAAAATAATCCTAGGACCTGTGGGTTATGAGCCCATAACATAACCTAGGTTAGAACTAGGTAAACCTAGATGTTGATTTTGTTAGAATGAGTAATATCATCATTATACTTGAATTTCACCTTCCAACTCTACAAAATAAACCTATACACAAAAACTGAAGGTTTTAGGTGATCCCACAATACTGGTTTACAATTTTTGGCCAAATTGGACATTGAACTGAATTTTTTTAATTTAATCATCACTTTTGGGAACCTATAGCTGCTAAACCATGAGGAATTTGAAGATGATGCAAACTAGTGATTTGTGAAATTTTGTCTGTAGATTCTAAATATATTTTTAATTTTTTTTTTGAATCATATTGCATTTCTTTTTCCATCTTCGAAAACTAGTTTTTAGTAGTAAACACCATTTTTAAAGAGTGATGCTCACCGTAATCCACATAACTTATTTTCTATGAAGGATAAAATTATAATTTTTTTGAACTTAGCTTTGTAACTACGATATATAGCACATTCATTTGGTTTCATAGTGTTTTATTGAATATTTTTTTCTTAATCAAGATTTGAAGTCAAACCAATTACAATTTTTTTTGAATGTATCAAAATTGAATTTTATTTTTTTTACTGGATCAAGGACATCAATACCTAGCAAGGGCATGTTTTCAGAATTTTTTTTGATAATCTACTATTTTTCCACATGTTCAAAACAGAGAGCTTGATTTTTGGTGAAAAACCTACATTCGCAAGAAATAAGAAATAAATATAATAATCAAATTAAATATATTTAAAATTATACTTTTTGGGAGGCTTATAATAAGCACTACATGTTTACAAATAATAAATTTTAAATGTATTCATTTGATCACCCAAAAGGTAAATCAAAAGTGGTTTTTTATCAGCATTTTGATAGGTGTAAAAGAGACTTTGTTATAGGTACGGTTTAAAACTAGCAGGGTTCTATCCAGGGGGTTTGATCTAGGTAGTTTGATCAAACACTCTTCAATTAGAATCCTTTAAATGGAACTTTTCAAGGCTTAAATCATTATATTTTCTAAAAATATGTGATTTCAGCAAAAATCAGGATGTCCCAAAAAGTGTAAACCACTATTGTGGGATCATACTTCTAGTTTTAAAGCCTCTTTTAGGATTGTAGCTATCAAGATATTTGATGCATGAGCATCCAAGGTGTATGGGAAATCTTGTGTCACCAAAAATATTTTAATTTTACTTTATTTGATTTTAATAAGTGCTTAAGTGATAGGAAAATAATATTTTCATTTGCAACAATGTAATTTCCCTTTGTGTGAAAATGTAAATGTAAATTTGACGGGAAATAGATTCTAGCAAAATAGTAAAAGCATCTTTTAGAGGAATATTCCATTTGGTTATCCAATTTGAGAGGAGGTCCAAAATTCTTGTCTTGTTGTGATTTTGGCATGGTTTGCATGTACATGTGTTATAAAATGTCATAAAGTGGGCTGCAAAGAATCTTGCATGTTACTTGCATGTCTTTGCATGCAAAGTTGTAATTGACAAACTGTAAGGAATTTGTAGGAGGTTGTAAGTTATCATAACAACCCAAATTTGATTGGTCGAGACTTAGGTGCCCAAGAGAAGGTTGGAATGCATTGGATTTCATTTCTAATTTGCAGATTTGTAACTCCCAAAGTTGGGTGTGGGATTTTCAAGGTGGTTCTTAAAAGATTTTTTTGTGAAACCAAGGATTGTATTCTCTTTGCTCATTCTCTATTTATGGATTCCTTTTCATTTGGAGAAGGGGGCTTTGGAGAAGTTAAGTTTGCATACCCAGATGTTTCCAAAATTATACCAGATTATTGAAGACACATTTGTTGCAGGTGTTGCATGTAGGATTGAAGGGGAGCCCATGAGTTTCAGTTTGATGTAACTTTTTGCATATTTGAATATAATATAACTTGCAGATTTTTCTTCTATATTCTATACTTTATGTTTATTTGAAGCCTTCTTGCATTGTTTTTAGTGTGGTTTTGTAATTACATTTGAAAGGGAGAGTCTCCCTTTTCATTAATGGTATCAGAGTAGGTCATCTTGAGCCTGTAAATAGAGCGTCAAAGAGAGGAAGTTTGCAGTAGGACCTGTAAGTTATGGGTGAAGATTAAAATGCCTCAAATATTTTACAATCATGGTAGAGGTAGAGATAGATGTAGTGGAGGAAGAGACCCTCCTAGAGATGAACTTAGAGCCCTCATAAGGAAAATAGAGACTTTGCGGGAAGAGATCCGTAGAAGAGAAGTGCATAGGGAAAGAGATGATAGTGAAGATGAAACTAAAGAGGAATTGGAAGAGGAAGAATCAGATCAAATAGATCCTGGAGAAATAAGATTGTTGAGAGCTATATCAGAAATGGGAAAGAAACAAAAAATGGAGGTTTCAACCTTTAGTGGGAGCTTGAATCCCAAAGAGTTGATAGATTGGATTAATGACATGGAGGAAATTTTTGAGTTTGAAGAGATTGAAGACCCTCACATAGTGAGGTTTGCAAAACCAAAGTTAAAGGGCCATGCAAGCATTTGGTGGAAAGAAATCCAGCTTGAAAGATGAAGACAAGGGAAAGACAAAATTTCCAAATGGGATAGGATGGTGGAAAAAATGAAGAGGCAATTTATCCCAGTAGATTATGAGTTGGAGCTGCTCAAAAAGATGCAGAGCTTGAGACAAGGAAAGAGGACTGTGAAAGAATACACGGAAGAATTTCACAAGGTCCTGATTAGAACAAGACATTCTAAAGAAAATAAGGAGAAATTAGCTCATTGCATTAATGGGTTGAAGCCTAGCATACAAGAAGAGTTGGAATTGGTGATAATGACCACCATTGAGGATGCTTATCAATTTTCATTGAAATTTGAAGAAATACTTAACAGAAAATTTGAAAGTAAACAAAGAGGAAGAGGTCATGACGGAAGAATCGAAGGAATAAGTTATGGTGGAAATTAGAAAATCCATAAATTTGAAGACCAAGGAAGCAGAAAAAATTAGAAATCAAAGAATTATTACCCTCCCAGAGATCAAAATCCAAGAGGTAGAGGAAGATCAGATAGAGGATTCATAAGAGGTGGCTTTCACGGAACTTGTTTTTGATGCAATGAAGAGGGGCATAGAGCTTATGAATTCCCTCATAATCAAGAAAGGACTAATAGAAGATTAGAAAATTAGAATATAGCAGCAAACATCAATGAGGAGGATGCATGCTCATCACATTTCAAAGAGGCAGAAGGAGGTGAAGTCTTGATAACAAGAAGAGAATTGTTGAATGAAGAAAATGAACTAGCTCAAAGAAAGAGATTATTCAAGACAAGATGAAAATGTGAAGGGAAGGCTTGTAATGTCATCGTGGATAGTGGAAGCACGCATAACTTGGTATCCAAAGAACTGGTGAGAAAATTAAACCTAGAAAGGAGGCACACGAAACCATACTGAATATCATGGGTACAAGATAATCAAAATCTTTTGATCAGCGAACAATGTTTGGTAAAATTTAAAATAGGAGGTTATTTTGATGAAATATTGTGTGATATAATTCAAATGGATGCATGTCATATTTTGTTAAGAAGGCCTTGGTAGTATGATAGGAAGGAAATGCATGTTGGTTGTGCTAATGCATATACCATAACTAAGGATGGTGTGAATCATAAATTAAAACCTTTGAAAGAAGAATTGGTTTAAGTTTGTGGTAATACAAGATTTTGTTTAGTGGATGCAAGAAAATTATTAGATGGTATGAGGCATGAGAAAGTTTGTTTTACTTTGATTCCTAAGTCTAACTATGAAAATATGGAAGATGTTCCTGTGGAGGTTGTAGATTTGTTACAAGAGTTTCAAGAGATTGTTTCAAAAAATGCACTTGAGGGGTTGCCACCTATGAGAAAGATAAGTCATCAAATTGATCTAATACTAGGATCAAGTTTTCCAAACAAAGCAACCCATAGAATGTCTCCAACCGAGAGTTAAGAGTTGAAAAAGCAAGTTAAAGAATTGTTGTAGAAAGGCTTGATTCGAGAGAGCCTAATCCCATGTGCAGTGCCTGCGATTTTGGCATCAAAGAAAGGAGGAGAATGGAGGATGTGCATGGATTCAAGGGCTATCAACAAGATCACCATCAAATATAGATTTTCATTACCCAGAATGGATGATATCATGGATTTTTTGAGTGGGGTTGAATACTTCATCAAGATTGACCTGAAGAGTGGTTATCATCAAATATGAATCCAAGAAGGTGATGAGTGGAAGACAAATTTCAAGACCAAGGAAGGTTTGTATGAATGGTTGGTCATGCCTTTTGGACTAACCAAGGCTCCTAGAACATTTATGAGGTTGATGAATGAGGTATTGAAATATTTTTTGGGCAGATTTTTTATTGTTTATCTAGATGATATATTGATATTTAGTAAGACATTAGAAGAGCATTTGATGCATATCAGATTTGTTTTTGAAAAGTTGAGGGAAGAGAAGTTGCTCATTAACTTGAAAAAGTGCAGCTTTTATGAAGAGGGAGTTGGTATACTTGGGTTTCATTGTTTCAGGAGAAGGTCTCAAGATGGATCTAGAAAAGGTGAGAGCTATTCTAGAATGGCCTACACCTAGAAGTGCTACTAAGGTGAGATCATTTCATGGCTTGGAAATTTTTTATAGAAAGTTTATTAGAGGTTTCAGTAGTATTTGTGCACCAATAACTGATACCATGAGAGGAGATAAAAGAGATTTTAGATGGACTACATGAGTAGCAAGAATTTTTGATTTGTTGAAGGCCAAAGTGACAGAGCAACTTGTTTTAGCACTTCCATATTTTAGCAAGGTATTCCAAGTTGATTGTGATGCAAGTGGAAATGCGACTAGAGTTGTCCTAAGTCAAGAAGGTAAACCCATTGCTTACTTTAGTGAGAAGTTAAATGATGCAAAAATAAAATATTCAATGTATGATCAGTAATTTCATGCTATTGTGCAAGCATTGAAAAATTGGAGACACTATCTATTACCTAAGGAGTTTGTTTTATTTATTGATCATCAAGCACTTTAGTATTTGAGTAGTCAAGGGAAGTTAAATTAGAGGCATATGAAATGGGTAGAGTTCTTGCAAAGTTATAGTTTTGTTTTGAAACATAGGAGTGGGAAGTCTAACAGGGTTGCAGATGCTTTGAGTAGAAGATAGTGTTTGTTGATTGAAATGTGGGTTGAGGTTGTTGGATTCAATGAGTTGAAGGAGTTGTATGAGGTGGATCCAGATTTTGGAGAGGCTTGGAAAGATTGCAAAGAGCCTATTATTGGTGATAGGACCAAGTGGTTAGATAATTTAATCAAAGATGGTATGTTGTTCAAAAGTAATACATTGTGTATTCCTAGAAGTTCAATGAGAATAAATTTGATTAAGGAAAAACATAGTCGGAGGACTTGAAGGACATTTCAATTTTGATAAAACCATAGCACTTTTTGGGGAGAAATATTATTGGCCTCAATTGTAGAAAGATATCAAAAAATATGTGCAAGTTTGTAGAATTTGTCAAGTAGCAAAAGGAACAAGTCAAAACACAGGTTTATACTAGCCATTACTAGTACCTAAGAAGCTATGAGAGGAGATTAGTATGGATTTTATTTTGGCTTTGCCAAGGACCCAAAGGAAACATGATTCAATATTTGTTTTAGTAGACAGATTTTCTAAGATGGCTCATTTTATTCCATGCAAGAAAACTAATGATGGTGTGAATTTTGCAAAAAAAAATTTCAAGGAAGCAGTGAGGTTACATGGTCTTCCGAAGAGCATTGTTTCAGATAGAGATACAACGTTTGTGGGATACTTTTGGAGGAAATTATGGAAGAAGATGAAGACTGATTTGAAGTTTTGTTCAGCCTACCATCCACAAATAAATGGAAAAACAAAGGTGGTAAACAAAATCTTGGTTAATATATTGAGATGCCTAATTGGGGATAAGGCAAAGGGGTGGGATCCAATTCTACCTCAAGCAAAATTTGCATATAACAACTCGGTGAATAGAAGTACTGGTAAGTCTGGTAAGTCTCCATTCCAAATTGTTTATGGCAGCAACCCAAGAGTTGTTTCAGATCTGAAAAAGATGGATAATGTTGATAAGAAGAGTGCAAAAGCAGAGGACTTTGTTGAACACATAAATAGAATACATGAGGAGGTACGAAATCACATCAACAAAATGAACTTTTAGTACAAGTCCAAAGCTGATTTGAAGAGGAGACATAAGGAGTTTTAGGTTGGTGATGAGGTAGTGGTACACTTGAGAAAAGAAAGATTTCCAGTTGGTACCTATAACAAATTAAAAATGAAGAAGTTTGGGCCTTGCCAAATTGTGAGTAGGCATGATTCAGGTAATGCATATGAAGTAGAGTTTCCTAGTGGACTTAATATTTCACCTATATTTAATATTTTTGATATAAAAAAATTTCATGAAGCTAAAACTGATGAAGGTACAATAGGTGAAGAAATTCATATACCAGCACCTACTTCGGAAGAGGGGAAAATAGAGGCAATTTTGGACATCAGGGTGAGTAAGAGTACAAGGCACAAACAATACTTAGAGTATTTGGTCAAATGGTTTGGAAGGCCTGTTGAGGACTCATATTGGTTGTCAGAAGCTAAAGTTAAACATCTTGGTTACCCTCTTAAGAAGTGATAAGGTCACTTTTCTTCTACCCTAAGTGTCTAATGCAGGAGCATCCAAGGTGTATGAGAAAACCTATGTCACCAAAAATATTTTAATTTTTCCTTTTTTTATTTTAATAAGTGCTTAAGTGATAGGAAAATCATATTTTCATTTGCAACAATGTAATTTCCCTTTGTGTGAAAATGTAAATGTAAATTTGATGGGAAATAGGTTCTGGTAAAACAATAAAAGCATCTTTTAGAGGAATATTCCATTTGGGCATCCAATTTGAGTGGAGTTCAAAAAGTCTTGTCTTGTAATTTTGGCATGGTTTGCATGTACATGTGTCATAAAATGTCATAAAGTGGGCTGCAAATAATCTTGCATGTTGAACTTGCATGTCTTTCCATGCAAAGTTGTAACCGACTGGCTGCAAGGAATCTATAAGAGGTTGTAAGTTGTCATAACAGCCCAAATTTTATTGGTCAAGACTTAGGCACCCAAGAGAAGGTTGGCATGCATCAGATTTCATTTCTAATTTGTAGATTTGTAACTCGCAAAGTTGGGCGTGGGATTTTCAAGGTGGTTCCAGAAGGTTGTTTTGTGAAACCATGGATTGTATTCTCTTTGATGTGGATGCCTTTTCATTTGGAGAAGGGGGCTTTGGAGAAGTTAAGTTTGCATACCCAGATGCTACCGAAATTATGTCAGATTATTGAAGACACATTTTTTGCAGGTGTTGCATGTAGGATTGAAGGGGAGCCCATGAGTTTTAATTTGATGTAACTTTTTGCATATTTGAATATAATATAACTTGCATATTTCTCTTTCATATTTTTTACTTTATATGTATGTGCAGCCTTCTTGCATTTTTTTTTAGTGTGGTTTTATAATCAGATTTGAAAGGGAGAGTCTCCCTTTTCATCAATCTTGAAATAGATATAAAAAAAAGCATTGGATACAAATTTTAGTGGACTTCTTTCGATTAACTTATAGGAAATTTATATTTTGTATTCAAGGCACCAAAAGATCAACTTGTTAACACCCGATACAAATGACAGAGATAAACAGATTCAGGGAAGGCAGTTAGTCCATGCCCCAAATCTGAAGGAAGATGCTAGCGATTAGTTCAACAAAAAATTAGTGCATGAGAGAGACAATCATGGGTGACTTTATTCTAATGTATTTTTAAGAATAAATTTGTATGTGTAGAAAGTAGAGTTTTGCATAGGATAATTTGATGTGGATCTATTTCTCTCATCTGCACTCGTCTACGCTTATATGTTAATAAGTGTATATGGTACAGGTGATGCTATTCAATTTTAATAAAATGTGTCCAGGTCGTGTGGAGCATGATAAAGCATGGATTTATTGCTATTATAGTACAAATTTAATAAGGATATATACCCAAGGAAAAGTGCTTTGTGAGGAAATTTATAAGGATATTATCATCATACTAGCTAGAACCATATATAAAAAAGAAAAGAAAAACTTCATATATTATGATCTGCCTCAAAAAAAAACTACAGATGATAATGTATTTTATGAAGAAATAAATAAAAATAATGTCATAGATTATAGGCCATATTCTCATAGATATTCATAAAATTTTAACCTCAATTTCACAAGGTATCAAATCAGACATAGTTGAGAAGTAATATGAAGAAAATGCCACAGGATGGTTTGAATCAAAGATGGCATGGTGCAAAAGGAAAGATCTTAGGCACGTATTTAGATTTCGGGCACAAGTAGAATTGATCATTATTGGTGTAGCAGCAAGAGACAATATATGTTTGGGAAAATGCAGATGACCTAGATGTAAGGCCAACTCTACAACATTAACCAACATCCTTTGTTCCTATGTATGTGTGTCCATTAAAGCATATTTTTTTATTAGATATTATGGCTAGAATTGATTTGGTTGACATTTGAAAGAACACAATAATTATAAGGTTGGTCGAAAAGGTGAAAAGACATAACCTTTCTAAAATAAGAATTGGTTGAAAAAATGAATGGTCGTGGTATATGGTGAAGGTACAGACCTAACGTGCAAATTGTCTAAGAAAAATACTTGGAGGAATATGATCTCATACAATGAAATTAATAGAAGTAACCTTTGATAGATTTTTTAACATCTATGAGCACAAAGGCATATATCACACTTCACCATGAGAGAGAGCTAATATAATCACCTCATCTAACTATCATTCAATCCTTTAAATTCTTGGTATTGGCATGGTGTGATGGTTTATAGGTGGCATTGTTGTTCTTTCCACCAAGGTTCAAACCCCGTTGGGGTGGTATTTTTGAATGGTTGTATTCCGGTTCATAGCTCCGGCCAAAAGTGTTTACCCCTTGAATAAAAAAAAAATCCTTTAAACTCTTGATTGGGATATTTTTCATTTTCATTGTAATGGATGTCTTGTAATGGGATTTACTATATTGTTGGTTTAATGTATATATTTTTGCTTTGGTCTGCTTATGATTTTTAGTCATTGCAAAGTAAAAATTATTTTAAGGTAGATTATTTCCTTAGATCTAATGGCTAGATTGACTAGACCAGGAACATACGTCGATATAGGTAATGTTCACTACTCATTCAGAAATATGTGACTAGATGTCACCATTTAGATATATGACACATGATGGAAGAGGCATCAACCCTTAGAAATGGGGCACATGCTCCTCTGGTGAAGGAGTCTACAAACTATATACAATTGCTCAAATATTTTGTACATTAATCACTACAACTTGAAGCTAATGTACAAAGTAGTCTATGGCATGGTATCTAAATTTTGAATTATTAAATTCAAGTGTATATGCTAGTGGTTCTAGAGTTTTAAGAAGTTAAAACACAAATTGTTTTAACAATTTATTGTAGACTATTTACACAAGCAACTTTCAACGATATTATTTGATAATAGAAAATGTATAATAAATGTAAAGAATTCTTAGTTATTTGTTTCAAAGTTGGTCAATAATTTTGTTAAATACATTTCATTCAAAGATGTTTCATGAGCACGTATTTGTACTCTCTAAAATGCAAAGAATCAATTTTTTTTATCATTTTGAAATGTAAATAAGTTATTTATTGTATTGCTAGCATTAAAATTTACTCATTGAACAATTAAAATAAAACAATCTATGACAGGGAATACAAATTTCTTAAAATTTTGATAAGGGGTGTGACCTTCAAATAGTGAAAAAAAAATGGCTATGTAGACCATGCACAAAATACATATTAGAGTGTGATTGGTGATTGGTACTAAATGATTTAAAGCACATAGTAAATAATGTACAAGCTTCACTAGAATGAATGATAAGATTGAAATTTGGAATTAAGTTATATATATATATATATAATCCTAAGTACCTTTAGCCTACCATAGGCCAATATCTCACTTGATTGCACATTATCTTATTGATAAGCTATGGATATGTTGCCTTAAGTTGAGTCTAGGTATAAATAGGGAGTTTCCAAGCAATATTAAGATTAATATGAATATGAACATACATATATGATCTAGGATTTTCAACAATAGCAATGAAAATCAAAATTAGTAGAAGGGTCTTATAAAATCAAGTCTTATATAACTCAAAGGTTAGGGAAAATGTATAATGCTAGACATATGCAAGGAGTATTTTAAAAACATTAAGAAAACTTTAGAGATTGTAAGGTTTGATCATTAGGCTCTGATACCAAATGTAATGTCACTTTTCCTCCTAAAGTAGTTTAGGTGTTGGCAGTGGATTTGATATAATAAATATTAGAGTGCAGATAATTTACAAGCTACAATATTATTAAAATGGATGTGAATAACGAATGCAAAAGACAATAGGTGATAATTTAGTAAGAAACTCCAAAATAGATAGTTAACATGATAAATTGAATACACATCCATATAGTTCATATAAATGAACACCAAAGAATATAATTAATATTCTCAATATATTTTAGGGGAAATGGTTTTAATACTTATCTAAATAAAGTAGTTGGAAAAGCCACTCTCACCCTAGGAAGATGTCAGTGGTATTGGCTCTTGCCATGGAGCAGTTTAGGATAAATAAGTGGACTTCACCGCTCTACACAAGTGTTGGTTCTACTGGAACAATGCTCAACACTATGCAATACCCATGCCCTAGCCAGGACCATCCTGAGTGCACTTTTGTACCCCAGGTTGAACACACACATAAGATTTTCCCCCTTCTTCGTCTCGTCCATAGCTCACCAACCACTTTCTTCTTCCTTAATTGTTTTCCATGCTTGAATATTTTCCATGTCTCACAAAAATGTTTTATATAATTCTTAAGGGATGGTTTCCAAACAATCACACCCTTTCACAAAAGTTACCTCTAATAATTATTTAAATAAATAAAATTATTCTTTCCCCTTTTTAAAAAGTATTTATACATATTATTTATTAATATCTCTTTTAACCAAAGGATCATAATATCCTTTATTTTTGTATCCCTCTTTTTAATTCTAAAAGGGTTATTTCATAACTTTCTTCTCTTGGGGAAAAAGTCACATAACACACATCCAACTAACCCTTCTACACTTACCTTTTTGAGACACCATCCGAAATTATTATTTTTTAAATTCTTTCTCTCAGTCGGTTTCTCGAGGGGGAATCACCTCCTATTCCTCTAGTCCCATTGAGGTGGATTTTAAATTTCTTTGAACCAACATAACTTCAAACATTGCATCAAAGAGGGGAAAATATAGACACCCTAAATCTGACTTCACATTATAAATTAATTAATTAGCCTCATTATTCCATAATTAATTAAATATTCTTTTATTCAATTAATTATTTCATCATTCTTCATAATTAATTAAATAGTTTAACCTTTAGAAGAATGGGATGACAGAAATTACCACTTATTTCCTCTAAAAATCTATTAATTAATTTATTTTGGATTAATTAAGTAATTATTCTTTTTTAACCTCCACTTAACCTTTTCTTCAATTTTAAATTCCACCACTTGTCATATGTCATTTCTCCACGCATGCTTGCTTGCACACTTACCTAATAAATCTTCACCTTTTCCTCATTAAATCCACTTGAGATAAATGTAACCTTTTAATTTGAATTTGCATGGGGTCATCTCTCTCCTATCCATAAAATATAATTTTAAATTCCACCTCCCTAGAGATAAGAAAAAAGTCAAAGATTTTCCTCTCTTGGAGTCCTATCAGAATCCTTCATAATCTTACCCAATCATATTCATTTAAGCCTCCACTCTCCTTTAACCCTCATGTGACACTTATCCTCTCACCCTTGCTTGAGAGCACCTCTCAACATGAGCCATTGATCTTGTGGCAAGATCTCAGCCCTCCATCCATTTTAGCCTCTTTCTATAAATAGAAGTCTTCATTCTCCATTCTCATCAAGTTCATTTTGTTGGACTCAAGCAACATTGAGAGGGGAGGGTGAATCAGTGTTGAGAAATTTTAAACTTTATTAATTTGTCCTTTCAAGTGCTTAAAACATTCAATCAAAATAAAGATGCATGAACATGAAACAATAACCCACAACACCATAACACAAGGATTTTTACGTGGAAACCCTGTTAGGGGAAAAACCATGGTGGAGGTCAATCCACAATTTTAGTACTCAAATATAGTGTTTTACAAAATGGGAATGCACTTGCATTCAGGCACACTACCGAGAGCTCATTGCTCAAAATAAAGAGGGCTCACTACCTTACAAAATATTTGGATTACAAAAAAAGGTTGAACTGAATATATAGCATCTACAAATACCTGATTATAGTTCCAGTTAGGCTCATAGATTAGATTATGGACCTCCTGTCTAATTTTGCACTTCACTTTGCTCTGCCTTAATTTGCTTCACAAAAATCCTCTTCTACACTAATGAAAATCTCTCAACTGCTCTTTTGATATTCGCACATACATCAACACATATTGAACTCTCACATATGCATGCCAAAATGAATTAACTGATCTCATATATATATCTGCTATCAAGAATTCAATCGCTATATGTCGGATCCAATGAAATAGAAAGTATCTTCCAACTGACGGCTCAAATCATGAACAACATTGAATGTGCATCCACCAAAGTCAGCCATTACATAGATAGGACCCAAAAAAAAAATTCAAACACAAAAATACTTTAAACAATTCTATCTTAAACATCTGCAACACAAAGCATTCACTTAGTCGGCCTTCATATACAGATGAAAAAAAATTTTGAATAATTGGATCTCCTAACTCGTACACCACTTGACGTGATAGCACAAAACTCAAGAATAAGACATTTCATATACCCACCGACCTTCCCTGATATCCACAACCAAAACTGATAACCTGGTAATGCAAACTACTTGACAGATTTTGGCTTCCCTATTCTTCACTTTGCCTTTCGGTAGAGACAAATGTTGACATGTGGACCAAATCAATGACTTTAGTTTCCATCAATGACAACACTAGAAACCATATGCCAACAATCTCCCCCTTTGGAATTGATGGCAACACTTAGTGAAAAATGACTAAGTGTCGAAACCTTCAAAGCTTCAAAACGCCATAGGTGACAAAAATCAACAAAACTCCCCCTAAGTTTGATAAGGAATTTTTCACTACTCTCTCTCCCCCTTTGAAGTGTAACAAAAAATTGTACAAAAATTGATTCAAAAACTTGAAGAAGTACAACCGCTAATTGAAGATTATTTTGTGCTTCTCCTTCAACTTCAGAAGAAACTTCTTCCATGTTGCCACTGCAATCCCGGTGATTATGATCATGTTATTATTCTTAGACATATGGTTGATAATCTTGGTGAGGGATTCTGGAATGGTGAAGAAATCTTCCAATACTTCCCCCTTCCTCAGTATCTCAATCAATTGTTCCATCCTGCATTTGGTTATGTCCTTCACTTTCCAAAAAGTGTCAACAATCCTATTCCTGGTGTTCTAAAAATTTTAATGCTCTGACTGCAGTTCCTGAATTCTTTTCCTGATTGCACCATCAACATCCTAAAACATGTCAAAGTTTTGACCAATATTGTTCATCTATGTTTCAATTTGTTCTAGCTTCTCTTTGTACTTTCTGATTGCATGAGGCCATCAAAGACAATAGTTATAAATGCTGTTTATAGTGCTTATGCATTGTCTTAGTTCATTCATGATGTGCTTTTTTAGCTTTGTAAGTGACAATCTGTACTGCTTCTTCAGGTGTAGAATCACTTCTTCTTCTTGCTTATTCTAAGATTTAGAGACCATGATTTCCTTGATACATTCAATCATCTCTTCTGGAAACTTTTTCTACAAACTCTCCAATTTGATATGATTCTGCACAAAATGAGCACTTAGTACACTTAAGATCATGTCCTGCTCATATGAAGGTCTGATAGACCACATGTTTGCAATCTTTTGCATTCCATCTTCCTCATGAATAAGCTACATTAGATCTTCCTTGGTTAGATCACCTTCTTCTTCACTTCCTTCTTCCATTGCCTTTTCTTGTTCTGGTTCAACTATTTTCAATTCTTCTCCAAGGGTGTTAGATTCCTCATTGAATTCCTCATCTGGTATGTCCACAATCACTTGTTCTTTTCCCTTCCCTTCAACTTTTAGAGTCTTGTATGTTGGTGGAGTACAGACAACAATTTCCTTTGGTCTTCTCTTCTTTCTCTCTATCTCACCGGAGGAGGAACCAACTTCAAGTCCTCTTACTGGAATGGAAACACCAGTTGAACCAAACTTTCTTAGCAAACCCTTAAAGAAACTTTCATATAATTGATCATAGTTTTCCAAATTGTTAGAGTATATGTAAATCTTCTTGCAAACCATTTCTCTCTCTTCCCATGTTACATTGTTGTTCATGGGTAAACAATTCAGAAAATACATCACAAGGCATATAACCAAAGTGCCAAAATTGAAAGGGTAACCTCTCTCCTTTTTCAATTGCACATTCTCCATCAGTTGATCTTTCAGCAATCCACAAAGATCAAAATCCTAATCTTTTGTTATCGTCTTGTGTGAAATATAAACTGCACCTGCCGAAGTAGCACCTTCTCTATTTTTGAAAATGATTTTGTAAGATATTCCATGCGCAATGTACCTTGTCACTGAATCCTTAATTGTGGATATTATCAATGCCCTTTGGTCTCCAGTTACACTGGTTAGGGATTCAACTTCTTTATTTTGGATTGATTTCTTCCTCGATACTTCCCCAACCTTACATAACCCTGTTACAGCTACGATCACTTCTTTTGAGATATGGTAGGGTTTATCCAAAGTTAGAATATCATCATTCAATCTATTCAAAATGAACTCAATGATTTTTGTGTTTTCGAAATAAGGAAATTCACTCCAAATATCCAAGCTTTTATGTTTTGCTTCATTCAACCATTTCAATTCATCGTTCGACAACATGTTTCTTTCGGCTCTAATCTTCTCGCTGCTATACTCATCCAATTTTACCATTCCTTTGAATTGTTCCATTTTACCTTTTGTACACGACTTAAAAATACCAAAGAAATTCTTCAACCATACGCCAAATTTCTCAATACAATCGAAGTACCTGATGGATTAGGGTTTCACCACTGAATTCTCTTTGCACTTCTAAAATTTTGATGCAGAGTGCTCTCCTTTTCTTTCACACAAAGTGGAAAATGAGGGTTTCAACTCCATTTTTATATCTCGCACACCTAACTTTTATTGTAATAAATGCTTTTTCCCTAACTTTTTCAGATACCCTATTTTCTCAGTTGTCAACCAAAAAATTTTGTGGACCTTTAACTCAGCATAATATCCTTTCCAACTGATTCCATAGCATATGTAGACCAACAGTGTAACCACTACAATCATCCACATCCCGGTGTCAATTATCGGTAGGGGGTTTTGAAGGATTTTTCTTGATAGCTCCCCCTAGGCCAAAGGCCTAAGACTAGTTCCTGGAAAGATTACCAGAAGCAGGTTCTGGTGCTGGCTCATTTCCTACAATAGATGAACTCTTCTTCACCCATGTGTTCTTCATTTGATCTCTTATTTCATCCACAGCCACTTTCCCTTTTCCTTTATCATTTCTCTACATATTTTTGTCTTTGTATACCAGACCTCTTCTATCCATATTCTTGTTTTTGTAAAATCTTGCAATGTGACTATATTTGTTGCAATTGATACACACAACATTTCCTTGTCCAAACCAGTCATTCCATTGATTTCTTCTCGATCTGCATTGATTTGTAATATGCCCAAATCTTCCACAGGTATAACATTCTACATTCCTTCTATTGACAGAGTTGTTTGACACATTTCTACATTCAATTGACTTATGACCATATTTATTGCAATTGAAGCACTGACCTAAAAATGATGAATCACTTGATTTCATTTTACTTCTACACTAAGCAGCCATATGACCAAATTTATTGCAAGAAAAATAGTATCCATTGAACTTTGGAGCATTAGGTGTCTTACCGGATGCCTTTTTGCTTTGTCCATCAAATTTCCTTGCTTGAAATTCCTTTGTCCAAATCCGAAACTTTCTCCTTTTTCATAACCAAGACCTCGCTTATCATTTGCATTCTTCTACCCTTGAGTCAGCTCATCAAGCTTGACAGAATTGATTTTGAACTTCTCCTTGTATTCATTTGTAGTAGCCAGTTCATCTCTAAGAATATCAATCTGTTTCTCAAGATCTTCTTCATTGTCTCTAGATTGTTGTAGTTCCATTTCCAACTGAATGAATTCTCCATTTGTTCTGTTGCATTCATCAGATCTTTCTTTTAGGGACTAGGAAAGATTCTCCTCTTTCTTCTTTCTATCTTCAATCTCCTTAGTCATTTTCATCATCATGGGTTCCATCTCATGCTTTAGGGTAGCATTGTCTCTGGAAAGTTTTTCACATTCTTCAGTTATTTCCTTCAAAGTTTGATCTAGATGATCGTCATCCATCCTTTTTCTTTCTTCAATATTTTTTCTCTCTTTTTGTTTTATCTAATCACAAAGGTCCTTTCTCCTTTCCCTGGATTTAATAACCCGATCCTTCAACTTTTGAATGAATTTCTCAGCATCCTTAATATTTCCTTTCAATTCCTGGACTTCTACCTTAGACTGATCAAGATCATCAAGTGTCACCACAAGTTGTTGTTGAAGACTACCAGAGTCCATTACATTCCAAGATCTACCTCAAGCCATTAAAATTTTTCAAAGGAACTCAGCTCTAATACCAATTGTTGGACTCAAGCAACACTAAGAGGGGGGGTGAATCAGTGTTGAGCAATTTTAAACTTTATTAATCTGTCCTTTCAAATGCTTAAAACATTCAATCAAAATAAATATGCATGAACATGAAACAATAACCCACAACACCATAACACAAGGATTTTTACGTGGAAACCCTGTTAGGGAAAAAACCACAGTGGAGGTCAATCCACAATTTGAGTACTCAAATATAGTGTTTTACAAAATGGGAATGCACTTGCATTCAAGAACACTACCTAGAGCTCACTGCTCAAAATAAAGAAGGTTCACTACCTTACAAAAGATTTGGATTACAACAAAAGTTTGAACTAAATTGATAGCATCTACAAATGTCTGATTACAATTCTGGTGAGGCTCATAGATCAGATTCTGGACATCCTGTCTGATTCTGCACTTCACTCTGCTCTGCCTTAATTCGCTTCACAAAAATCCTCTTCTGCACTAATGAAAATCTCTCAACTACTCTTCTGATATTCGCACATACATAAACACATATCAAACTCTCACATATGCACACCAAAATGAATTAACCGATCTCATATATATATCCGCTATCAAGAATTCAATCGCTATATGTCGGCTCCAATGAAATAGAAAATATCTTCCAACTGACGGCTCAAATCAAGAACAACATTGAATGCACATCTGCCAAAGTCAGCCATAGCATAGATAGGACCCAAAACAAAATATTTGAACACAAAAATACTTTAAACAATTCTATCTTAAACATCTACAACACAAAACATTCACTTAGTCGGCCTTCATATACAGATGAACAAAAAATCGAACAACCAAATCTCCTAACTCGTACACCACTTGATGCGACAGCACAAAACTTGAGAATAAGAAATTTCAGATACCCATCGACCTTCCCTGAGATCCACAACCAAAACTAATAACCTGGTAATGCAAACTACTTGATAGATTTTGGCTTCAACCAAATACCCTGTTCTTCACTCTGCCTTCTGATAGAGACAAATGCTGACATGTGGACTAGATCAATGACTTCAGTTGCCATCAATGACAACACTAGAATCCATATTCCAACACATTTGTTGCAACAAGATTATGTTGAAATATCATTAGAGAAATCCACATTCCTAAGGAATTTTAGAGTATAACAATAGGCTTAGGGTGCATCCTATTTAGCTCAAACATGGTGTTTGGAGGTGTTAAGGTATATAGTTTTATGTTTTATGATTTTTTATTGTGTTATTTTACCTTATACCATTTCTATACCCTCAATTACAAATTTGGGATAAACCTAGATTATTATAATACCAAAATAACTAACCCAAAACTTGAAATTGAAACCCTACCTAGCTACTTGTGAATATCTTTAATTTTTGGTTCTATAGTTGCTCCTCCTTGATCATAAAATGTTATCCTCTACCAAAAATGAAAACCAAGGTTGATATATCCATACCAAGAAGGCGTGCAAGCTGTTATAAAATCATGCCACACAAGGAAACCCTAACCACGAGCTCCTCTAGTGCCTAGACAAAAAATGTTTTTTGAAAAATCAATTTGACCACCAAGAAGCATGAAATAACATTCCTATAAACATATCCTTACCTAAGCATTGATGATTCATGGTTTTGAGTAACAGAATGAGTGAAAATGACTATGAAATCTATTGAAATCATGTTCTGGAGGTGTTGCTCTGACAAAAAGAAGGGTTACAAATAATGAATGAAGCATGGGCATCAATTTTATTCTTGGATCCATGCCAAAATATATTTAAAATATTCATGGAGCCTCATAAATTGAAACTAGGTAGGTTTTAGGAGTCATTGAGCATTGATGGGGGTTATTAAGAAAGTAGGCATATAAAACAACATAGTGTCAACTCCTATTGACTTGCAAGTAATCGATGTTGGTTGGAAGGAAGGAAATGGGAACCTATCAAGGGTTCAAATAGTTCCTGGAACAACCAAATCTCTAACAATATTTCTCCCTTTCTTTTTTTTCATATCTCCTTCCATCTTGTTCTTTACCCTAGTTTTCAAGGCTTAGAGAGGTAACAAGAACCTTTCAAGGGTTCCTTTGGTTCTCAAAACCAAAAGAACCTTTGACCACTTCTTCTTTTTTTTCCACACATTCCTTAGTTAGGGGTTCTATGGGAACTAGGAACCAATGATTCTTGGTTCCTATGGAACCTCTGCCCACCTTTTCCTTCCACATTGAAAACCATTTTTGGGGGTTCTGTGAGAACTTAGAACCATTGGTTTTTGATACCTATGAAACCTTTGATTGCTTCATCTTATCTTTTTCCAAGGGTGGATGAAATATTTCAAAGGTTCCATAGGAACTAGGAACCAATGAGTCTTGGTGCCTATGAAAGCTTCGACCACTCCTACTTAGCCAATTTTGAAATTCTGATTTTGTGGAACTGAATGAAGTATAAAAACAAAGGGAGGGATTAATAATGCAACATAAAAGGCACAAACCCAACAAAGACAACCCATTTAAAATATCTCAGATTGACTTAAATTGATGGACAAATAAAAAGGAAAAGAGCATACCATTAGATCATAATAGGGAAAAATAAGACACAATAAAATGGGGTACTGATAAAAGCATTTGGAATTTTGGGAATAATCACAAGCACGTGATTGAATTCCATGCTTGACTCTCCATCTTGCCTTTGATATTTGCTAAGTCTTGAGCAATAATATCAAATTCAACATCATTTCAATTCATCTTCAAATGCAACCACAACATCATTCCAAGAAGTAAAGTATATGATTGAAGATTGTGGCCTTCATAGTTTACATTTTATAGTCTACCCAAGAGAGGTCTATCTATTTATAGAGGGTATCTAAGCTAAATATAGGGGACTGGGAAAACTATTTTTTTGTAATAGTAGGGTGAGGTTGGGATTGCAATGACTTTATTTGTTCTTCGTATTTATTTTCAAGCTTAACAAGCTCACTAAGTTCTTACACATTTTTTTTGGATTCCTATAAATTTGTGTATGGGTATTTATAAGATACAATTCTATATGAATAGCACAAGGAAGCAACACTAATATAGTCATGAGAAATTGGCTTAAAATAATCCTTAGGGGTATACTTTAAAGGAATGATTAATTAGATAAGGTAAATTCAATGTAGTTAAATATTTTTTGTAAAATACAATTATTATTATTTTAATTTATAAAATATAATTATTTTAATTTTAATTTATAAAATATAGTAATTATTATTTTAATTTATAAAATATAATAATTATGGTTTTTTTTTTCTAGTGGAAATGTAGAAAGAATATCTGATTCTTTGCTTTCTTTCTTTGTTTAAGTGTTTTATTTTTTTAATATTATTTTTATTTATTTTATATTGGTTTCATCGAATGGTCAAATATTTTTCAATGGTCAACCATCATTCCACCACATTCTCAATTGGCATTCATTAAAGTTAGTCAGTAATGTTCATATAGGGAACACCTTCGACGTAATAAATTAATATTTATTTATTTCTCTTACAATTTAAATTAAATAAATAAATTTATTTAATTATTCTAATCTTTCCCTCCATCAAATTCAAAAGTCAGGTCTTCCTCTATCTTGAATTTTCTCATCCATTGATCTTACAAATCAATCTCCACCATTGCTCAAGTATTAGTGAAGCATATAAATAAGAAGCTTCCATTCCATTCAACCCCCCTAGCACCTTTTTATAAAAAATCTCTCGAGTACTCTTATCACTATCAAGCATTCAAGCATTCAAGAATTTTCAAGCATCTATCATTGTCATTTCTCAAGCATAGGTATCATTTATCTTTGATCATTTATCCTTATTATTTAATCATACCATTTTTTTTCTTTCATACCTTTGTTACTTTGAAGAGCAACCAACAATGGAGCAAATCAAGATCTTAGCTATGATAACTTTGCTTGTTATCCAAATTCTATATTTTGGACCAAGATCTTGAACTTCATTATGTGATTGTGAGAGTGAGTTTTGCATCATTTATATTTGTGATCCACATTTTCATCATTCATAATTATTTAATTAAATGCGAGTTAATTATCCACTTTCAAATAATTTCCAATTTGACTCACCAGTCAACTCCATCATCATTGATTAGTTAACTTAGTCTTTATTTAGAAACTTAATCTTTAGTCATTATTTAATTCTTCTTCATTTTAGAAACCTCTTCTTAATTCTTTAGTCAACTCAGTCTCCAAATGGAAATTTAATGTGCATAATCATCCATCAATTAATTTAATATTCTAATATTATCTTCTCACGAGTTTAAAATGGTAATTTTATATCTATTATTTGATTTGACTCCACGGTTAGTTCATAAAGTCCTCAATCTTATCCTCATCTTTAAATTGATTTTTCCTCAAAAATTCTATAAATTGAGTCAATCCTTCATCAATTTTATATCTCACATCTTAATGTAAATCAACTTTGTCAAAATATACCATCAATACAAATCAATTAAATTAATCAAAGTGTTATGTTGTTGAGTCACATCCACATTCTGAACAAGGAAAATCAACATCCATTATTTTGAGGTTTGCAGTGAGATCAATAAAATATAATTTTAATGTGATTTTAATTTGTGTTTCCAAGTTCTTTTAATTTCTAGCTTTTCAATTTCATTGTATACATTTTAATCATTTCATTGATTTGGTGGAAACTTGTCTCATCTACCATACATTTTTCATGACATTTCCATCCATCCAATTCATGTCATTCTCACCCATCTTTCATATCTACCTTGATCTTGATAAGGACTGAGGTACAAAATTAAAGCATGCTTCGGAAAACTCTTGACATATCAATCCTTTATCCATGAACTATCTAATATCATGTCATAGTCTATGGTGGAACCTTCAAAGTTTCATTTTCCACTAGTCTAAAATGCAATTTCTCGGGTGTCCTCTTCGCTTGAAATGGAACTAGGGTTTAGAGTTTTATGCTATGTGTGGGTTTGTACTTAGCATATTTTCCTCTCTTTTGTAATCATTGTTCTTTGGTCTAATCTTTCATTGAATTTTTATGGCCAGTTCCAGGTTGTCTTAGTTACAACTTAAGTCCTTTCTATCCATGTATCGACCGGCCCCTGGTGGTTAGGTTTCCTTGGTTGCCCATTGTGTAACATTTTCTTTCTATTTCTAGGTATGGGATTAATATTTTATAAAGTCAAAAGGTGGGAAATGTTTGGCCTTTACATCTTTTTCTAGAATTGTATTAAGGTCCTTTTAGGTCCTTATGTATCATTTTACCTAGTTGGTCCCCCTTTTAAAACTACTTGCGAGCATGTGCAAATTACCCTCACTTAAGTTCTCACTTACCGCTTATTGCGGATTATTTTATGACCGCTTACCTTGAATTGGCGATGAGTGAAGAACCTTTTTCCTTTATATCGCTCATTACGAATGGGTGTTAACCCTTGAGTTCTAAATCAATGACGCATGATGTAAAAATGCCTTTGTATCACTAATTTCTCATAAGCTCTAAGTTCTAAATCAATGATGTGCGATAACCTTATAGCCCTTTTCATTTTTTGTTCTATCACTTATCGTGGATTGTTTCTTGCTTATATTTTCCATATCAACGATGAGTGATGAAGTCTATGATTCCACTATTCCATCCCTAATTTGAGTATCACTAAGGGCGACGCTTGCTTGACCCTTGATCTTGTAATATGGACACATAGCCAAATCGTGATCTATCGCTACTCTTCTTCATCGCTTATGTGATTCGGTCTATCTTAAACATATCAGCGACGAGCGATGGAAGTATAAAGTCAAAAGAAGACCTAATCTAACGGTTAAGATCCTATTGTGTATGATGTTCATATCGCTGGTAGGAAATATGAAGGAAATGATGTATTGGAAATGAGCGATGGGAAGTCAAGTCTTGTGCCCATCGCGCTACCTAAAACCATCACGGTTTCAAATGGAAGTCTAAGGAACATATCAGTGATGAGTGATGGCATATTAGATGGAATATTCCCCTCATCACCATATCTTAAAGCATCATGAATTTGTTCGAAGGAATAGAGACCAAAATAGTGATGAGTGATGGCTTTCAAGTAAAAGGTGAGTAAGGCAAATAAAGGCAATGTGGCAGCATCAAAAGGGCATAGCTGAAAGAAAAAAGAGAAAGTGCAAGGATGAAGGAGAACCATGGATAATGTTTTAAATCAAAGGATCAACGGCCATAATTTGAACTTAAATGGCTAATGTCAGTTCACTCGTGTGAGCTTTCTTTTAGGCATTAATGGTGAATACGCTCCATTCTTTGGCCATAAAGAAGGTTGTTGGCTCATTTGTCCTCACAATTGCAAGCATTCAAGTAAAGGAATTGGTCAAGTTTGAGAAGAATATGAGAAGAGCCCAAGAGAGGAGTTGCAAAGACATTGCAAGCTGAATTTTCTCAGGTAAGCAAGTAATTATACCCCTCTATGTCAATTGTGTTTGAATTAAGCTAGTTTAGGAAGTTAGTGAAAATTTCTAAAAGATTTAGATTCTTAGGGTTTGCAATGGTTTTTTCACTGTACAATTTTGTTTATTTGGTAAGATCTTTGTAAGGTTTGGGAGGGTTTTATCCTGCAAATTTGTTTCTTGAAAGCATAGACTAGTTAGCCCCCATTTACAAGTTGAAAATTCATAAACCCTAGCTGTAGAAAATGAGTTAGCCTAGCGAATCCTCAGGGGTTGAGGGTAAACCCAAATAGAAGAAGCCTAGAGTTTCTAAACCCAAGCCAGAATCTTCAAAAAAGTCTCTGAAGTCTAAGGGAGAAAAGAGTACTCTTGCCAAATTTCATGGAGGGTGAAGCTAAAGATATAAATGAGGGAGGAGCACAAATTGGTAAAAGACCTAATGGGCAAGCCATTCTAACTAGCATATTGATTGATAATGCTACCATGATTGGAGAAGTCCCTCTACCTCAAAGTGGTTGGGAGTTTTTTTTATATGCCTTCAACAGAACATATGCTAAACGTCCAGCCCATCACCTATGGGGTTTCAACCTTGGGAGGCTAGTAGTGCCAAATGTGTTTGTTGAGGTGGATGTGATGCTAGAACTGGAAAAGCATTATGATGTTGTAGATAGAAAAATAAAAAGTGAGAATGGAACCCTAATCCTTGACATAACAAGGGACAAAATTGTGGAAGTGTTTAAGCTAAACCCCAATTATATTGTTACTATCATTTTTTCTAATTTGTGCATGGAATATGAGAAAAAAAATTATGGATATAGAATACACGTGCTTGCTAGGAACATAAAGGATGATAAAGGGGGTTTCGGTCCTAAGGACTTGGAACCATTTGATTGTGAGGAATTTGCAAACTACTTCAAAAAAACTTATTATTGCTTGGATCAAGTTTTGGCTCACAGGTTTGATGCAAGGACACCAACTGCCTTGTTGGTAATGATCACTGACATTCAGAATTAGAATTCCAATAGGGGTTTTAATTATGCAATGTACATTGTGGAATAGATACACAAGGGGTTGATTGGTTTAAAGGATGGTAGTGCCCCATTAATTTTTCCTCACTATTCCTTATTGATGTATATGCTTCTTTATGTAGGGAAAGAAAAGTGGAAGAATAAAATTACATTAAGGAAAAATAATGAGGAAGGAAATGATATGTCAGTGCAGATGTGGACTCACATTTGGGACCAAAATTTTCTCGATTCAAACTATCTTGCTTTCAACAATGTTATAAGGTTTGGTATCTTGGAGATTTTGGGTGTAGCACCCCTATATAGACTTTCAAAATTCATCAGAGAGATCATGCGCCCCTATGAGCTCGTAGAAGGATCAACACAGACTCATAATTGGGGTGACTGGTTTTTGCATACACATTATACTCTGATCAGGGCTTATGGAGCCAAGGTAGCACCTCATTGCTTGCCATTGTATGTGTCTGATAGATTGGAATTCATGGAACTCATGTGGTAATTAGATTTTATGGATAAGGATCAATTTAGGACTCCTAGGAAAGGTTCAGTTATAAATCCACAATGCACTTTTACCTATTTCAAGGCTACTGCCAAAGAAGGATATGAGAAATTTGGAATAATGTTGAATAACCTCAGGTTACCAATTGATGAGGTTATGGACTGTGACCCTAAGGAGTTGATACATGTGAAGAATAGAACAAAGGGATTATCTGGTTTTTCTCATAAATTTGTGTATACTGATGATGTGATAAGAAATTTGACAACTGATGGGGCAGTGACTTCAAGAAAAGAGTGGACTACTATTTGTGACATTGTGGAAGATATAATGAAGAGGAATGCATTTTATGTCAGTCTGTATGATGAGATTCAGGACCCTTATGAAAGGGATATGACTAAATTGAAGGATTTTTAGAATGGTGAGTTCAAGGTAAAGGTTAAGGAGGTTGTTGAAAAGGCACAAGTCCTTTTGGAGAAACAACATGAGGCTATGGATATCCCAGAGCATCCTTTGGAGGTTGAAGGAGGATATATTGAAATAATTGGAGAAGAGAAATATACAAAGCATGTGCCTGATGATGAGGAGGTGGAGATGAGATTCTCTTCTCCTAAAATAAATGATGCTCTTGATCCATTTGTTCCCCAAGATAGAATTGTCAAATGGGAGTTAAATGAAGAAATTGATGATGATCCTTGGATCAAAGCTTGTGATGAGTTTCTTGTTGATGATTCCTTTGTACAAAACAAGGATTTTAAAGAATTTATCATTTAGCAAAGAAGCTAGGACATAAAGAAGAGAATTGAAGAGTCTAAGGCCAGTGTAGACCCTTCACAACATGGGGGAGCAGAGAAAGTAGAGGAGGAGAAAATAATGGCTGAGATAGCAAGAATTGCTCATGTTGAGGCTAGGAAACTTGTTAAAGAAAGTGGTGTAATGTTTCTTCCAAGGTGGAACTTAACTATTTTTATTGTACTTGATGCAATAAGAAAGGACCCTAATGCCTCTGTATCAAAAGAACATTTTAACAACCACATCTTTGGATCAGGTTTCAGTCCAAAATTGCATACTCTCTCTAGCAATTTTGTCAATAGCTCCCAACACTAGAAAACCTGAGGTTGTCAAGTCTATTGAAGAAGTTATTGGGTTAGTTGTGGTGAAGAGAGCCATAGACATCACTCCAATCTAGGCTACAAAATTGACCGTGCATGTTGCCATGCTTAGTGTTGACACTGCAAAAATTTCCCAAAAAAAGTACGATGATTTATTGAATAACTACAACACTCTTTTGAATGAATGTAATAAGATGAGGGCCACTACACAAGCAAGCTAGTCAATAAGAGCATTTCCTTTCCCCCTCTTCATCTTCTTCAGAACTATCAGCTCAAGATAGGGAAATTCTATCACTGAGAATTAAGAGCTTGAAGAAGGAAGTACAAACAGAAAAATATAATGTCAAAAGAGCTAAGGAAGAAACTGCAAAGGTTGTTGATGATATCTTTGATGATGTTTTAAATCACAGGGTGATGAAGATAGTAAAAAAATTTGACAATGTTTGGGGGGAATACAAGAGCATCAATGAAGCTAATGAAAGATTTGTGCAAGTTTAAAATGCTTTCCAGAATGAATGGATAAAATGGAGTGTCAAGGTTGGGGCCCTAAAAGAGATGATACCTAACATGAAAGATGATCTTGATGCCCCAACAAATATACCAAATGTGTTGAAAGCAGTGGACCTATTAGGAGGAATTTCAGCTTTTCATGGAAAGTTGGGAGTACAACTGTAGGATAAATTAAAAATGTTCAAGGACATGGAGGGGCATGGTATGCCCAAACTATTAAATGGTGAAAGTGGACTGAAATAATTTGTTGTTTAGAAAGATGAGCTAGGAGGTTTCCTCCCACATTTCAAGAAGACGGACAACCTAATAGATTACACCATGTTAAATCTAGCAGTTGACAATATGACAGGAATTAAGGTGAGGATGGATGCATTTGTTAAAGAGGCCTATATACTAATTGATGTCAGGTACAACCAGCACAACACCAAGGTGCAGGAATTACTAGATATCTAATGGCCCACCAAGGAGGATTATAATACATGGCTTGAAAATTTCACATATTAAGCCTTAGATGAAGCATTACAAAACATTATATCCTCTCGGTTATGGAGTGATGATAGAGTGCTGACATGGACGTGGTTTCTGCTCTATTCTTTCATTGCTTTATGTTTTAAGTTTTTTCTGACTTGGTGCACACGTGGAAGACAATTTTTCTCATGAAGAAGATGTTTTGATGTTGTTGCAATAGTGAAAGATGCCTTTTGGAAGGCGAGGAAATCTTCTTTTGTGAAAGGAAATAACTTTTTTCTTATATGTTTTCCCCCTCATGAAATGTAAATGTAAATGAATGGGGATGTTTTGAAATTCAAATTCAAATTCAAATGAATGTCAAATGTAAATTGTGACTTAATGTATAATTTGGCCTGAAGCTTGTTGCTCCCATGTTCTTATAAATGGGAATTCAAGGCCAATTGCATGGTTCTTTGGTTGGTTTAGTTTTGAACTCATGTAAGAGAATTTTGTAAATCAAGCACAAAGGAATAGAATAGTATTGAGACTTAGGTATGAATTCTAGTTTGTAATAGGCATAATAGTTTTACAGCAATAATGGAATTACTTGAATTATGAATAAAATGATCAAGGATATTTTATTTGTCTTCAATCATTTTGGTTGAATGTATGGTTTTATCTTTGCTTTAATTCAAAGAGTTAATTAAAATGCTTTGATGACGTCATAGGTTTGTGTGATGAAGTACAAGGATTAATAAGTAGCTTCTATTTTGGGAGACCTTGAGTTGTTTTATTGCAAGGAAATATCACAATAGTCTATGAATGCTAAGTCTAATTACTAATGTATTACAGTTTGTTGCAAATGTAAATTCGTTTCCCATGGATAAAGCACTGATCTATAAATTTGGTTATATTTTATGTAATTGAGTCGATCCTACCTTTCAAAGAACAAATCCTTAAAGAAAATTATTTATACACATTTAATTGTTCTATAGTTTTATAAGGAATCATCCATTCACTGCTTTAGGTGGTCATTTTTTAAAGAATTAGCCAGATTCTTTAGGATTTTTATCTATTTTGCAAATTATGGGAATGTATTTGTTATTCACAATGTTTTTTGGTAATTTGGCACAAGAGTATCATTTAAAAAATTGTAAGGATCACCCTCCTAGGCCTTGCAGAGCCCAAAGTGTAGAGGGTAATCCTAGCAATCTTTCACCCAGTCATTGGTCAATCCTCACCATTGTTGATCATTGAATCATGGCAGATTCATAGGCAATTATTGAGATTAAGTTTGGTTCTTAAAAAACAACCAACAATCTACATAGCACTATCCAACCCATAACTTGGAGAAAACACATTATTCCCATGTTAAATAGTCCTTGGAGATCACATCTTAGGTAGCATCTCATCCCCTATCAAAGCAATTTGATAATTCTTTAATCCTTATCACAAGACTTGGTTCTCCCTGTCATTGGTTCCAAGTGATGAGGCTAATTATTAGTTAGTTTTATGTTGTTTTATTGCATACTTTTAGACATTCCAAACACTTGTTTCATACATATTCCTAAACTTCACTATCTTTCTATGATCATCATGCAACTTGAACTTGGTTCTAAGTATATGGAAAAATGATTATGGTATGTTAGTAATTGCATGGTTAATGTGTGATTTTGTTTGGGATGTAGTGTATGTAGATATGATTAAATTATGGTTATTTAGTATTGTGTATATGCTTTGGTGAACTAACTCTTTGCATCCAAGAAGCCAGAGTAAGAAAATTGTAGCTCACAACAACTAAGGGGTACATCCTACATCTAAAGGAGTTTTAGACAACGATGCAGGGGAAGTTCTAGAATAAGTAGACCACATTAGTTGCAAAATTGGAGGCATCTATTTGTCAAGATAATTGTGATTCACCACATCATTTAATAAGACCACTAAAGGAGAAGAGATCTACCATGATTGGGAATCCAACGAGACTATTTTTACAATCCATATTTCAATTTTACTATTGCAGTAGAGTTGTAGTCCTATTCAAATTCTTCTACATTTTCAGTTGTGTTTTTAGTTACTTAGACTTTATCTCACTCTATTTCTTAGGGAGTGGTGATTTGTGTTTAGATTTTTTTTTTGAGTCCTTGATTCAATAAGACTCCCCTGCACCTATATTTATGGTTCAGTGGTTGAGGTGAATAGTTAGTTGGTTGAACAAGTGCAATAAATATAATAGATAGACGTGTTTAATTAGTTTTCTATTTTACACAAAAAATATTTGTTCAAATCATGTTCTGAATAAGATATTCCAAAAGATTCTTATTAGATTGTGATATCTTGAGTTATACAATGAAGATGTTTTTAGTTACTTTCATGTTGAATTAATTTGAGGAGCTAGATTTGAGTTTACCCTATGGAGACAATCACTTCAGCAAGGGCCACTCAAGGTAACTATTCCCCACATTACTTTTTGTACATTTATTTATGTTGTTACAATAGTTACTTTCATAATTGTATTTGTCTTAATCAAATTCTTTATGTTGTGAATGTGAATGAAATTGTGAATAAGATCTTGTCATGTATTCATGCTTTACTTTTTTACATGCATTGTCCTCCAAAGTGAGTCAAGTTAATCAAGTCAGAATTATTAGTGAGTTATGGAGTTTAGTTTTGACAATGAACTAGTCACAGTCATTAGCTATAAGTACCCATAGAAATAGTTCCAGATTCAATTCTTTTTACTGCTATTAAATTTAAGTTTTCCTTACATGTGTAAACACCTATACTAGGATGATATAGGTAGTGCAGAGTCTCTAAATGCACATACAGTGCCAACATCATCACAAGCTTACGTTAGCCTTGGTTGAATTAAATGGAGTCTTTACAAGGGTTTAGTGGATTGTTCAATTAGGTTCCCCCTCTGAATTGTGTGAAATTTGCCAAGTTTATTGAGCATTAATTGGGCCTTAAATTTTTGGTGTCATTATCGGGCATGGTGCTACATTCAAAGATTCATCTCTGTTATTTCAAGCTTTCTTAGTTTAAGAATTTTGTTTCTAGCATTAGTAAAATTAGGTTTTATTCCATCAATACCATAATTTTTTACTAACATTATTCAAGAGTCGTTGATACACAAAGTCACACCTATTGTATGCGGAGGCAGTGAGATGCCTTGGGAATATTTCTACCCTCATCACACAAAGCTAAAGAAGATATTGGTGACCATAGTGATAAGAGAGAGGGTATTCCTGAAGAAGAAATTTCCCTTTCACCAACATCCACTACAAATATAGAGGATACCTTCAAAACCATGGTTGGTGTAGTGGTGGAGACTCACCAAAACATGTAACTTTTGAGTTCCCCATTGCCAACTAGGAGAGAGAAACTACATTGAAGAACATACCTCCTTCAACTTTTCCAGTCTTCTATGGTTTGGTTACTAAGGATCCAAATACCTTCTTGTTTGCATTTGAGTTCCTATGTAGAAGTTATGATTACACAACAAATGCACACAGGCTCACACTATACCCAGAAACCTTGAAGGATGTTTCCTTAAGATGGTTTATGAGCTTGGGAAAAGATGTTCTAGATTTGGACACTATGAAGACAAATTTAAGAGATAAATACTAGGATTACTATAGGGAAATTGACAAAAGAAGAGATGAAATTTTCAAGATGTCTCAAAAAGAAGATGAACCATTAGAGGACTATGTAGAAAGGTTTCGATTCTACTTAAAGAAGAATCCACAAAACAAGATTTTAGAACAATCTCTGAAGTTAGTATTTTTAAGAGGATTTGATGATGATTGCATGGATGCCCTTAACCTTATTAGTTCAAGAGATGTATCACAACTACCTTTTGAAGAAATCTACAAATTTTGTAGAAACTATTCAAGGACCTTTACTAAAAGGACTATAGGGGATATAACCTCTTCCATCAACTAGAAATCTAATGGAATCTCTAGAGTGGAACTGAGTAACCTATTGTCAAACATGAAAGAAGACATCATAAGCCATTTGGCTACACAATTGGACACTCTACATGTGAAGAAAAAGTAAGAGGAGGTAGAGTAAATCCTTACTAAATACTGCAGATAGAGAAAATCTAATTGCAAATGCAAAAGAGTAGCAAGTATTTTAGAAGATAGATCAAGGAAATTGGATTTTCAAACACTAGAAGTGAAGATGGGAAATTTTTCTATATTGCACAAAGGATTCCATGAAAACCCAGACAAGGTATGCCTCAAGATCCTTTGAATTTGAATACACCATTTCTAGTTAGTAATCAAAATTTCTCTAGTTGGAACCCTCATCCTTAGGAAAACACACAGAACAAATGGAAAAATCCTCAACCAAATTGGAACCAGCAACAACAAAACATGTGGCCATAATAGAACTTTCAAGGACCTAACTATAGCCCCCAATGGCCACTACAACAAAACCAATGGCAACCTCAATGGAAAAAGGGCCAGCAATGGCAAAACAAAAATATGAACTACTAGTAGCCTTTGCAGCCACAACAACAAACCATCATTCCCAATCCAATAAATCTATCATCTCAGCCACCAATAGCACCTCAACTGCCAGCCCAACCACCCAAATAATAAGCTTGCTCAATAGGCCTATACTAACGAGGCTATTCAATACCCTACTTATGGGGTAGAGGTGAGTGATGTCCACCTTAGGTTAGGGAAAACATTGGTTGGGCCTTCATCCCCTCAAATAACTAAGTTGGTTGATGAGGAACCTTAAGCAGAAGCCTTGGAAAATCCACCAATGGAACCTAAGTTAAATCAGGTGAACAAAACCACTTCAAGTCCACAACCTCCATTCCCTAAGTGATTAGCTATTTAAAAACATTATAACCAAACTAAAATTGACCTATTAGGATAGCTTCAAGACGTGTGTATAAAGATACCCCTCATCCAATACATCAAGGACATTCCCATTTACACCAAAGCAATGAGATACCTTTGTTTTAAGAGGCCAGGAAGAAAGAGAAAATAACTTCAGACTGTACATGTCTTAGGGAATCTTGTTGACATGTTAGGAAAAATAGTTGTCCCTAAATAAAGATCCTAGAATTCTAGTGGTAGATGTTAAGATAAATGGTACCCTCATCAAAAATACCTTGATTGAATTGGGTTCATCCATTAATGTGATGACTAAGGAAACAATGCAGCTATTGAAATTAGTAAACCTTAGTCCTACACCCACTATTTTACAATTGGCAGATAGATCAACAGTGAAACTTGAGGGTATCATTGAGGACTTGGTCATAGCATTGAGTTCATGGGAGTACCCTGCATGTTTCATAGTACTATAGCCAAAGGCCAAACTTGTAGGCTATCCCCTTATTCTAGGAAGACTATGGTTAGCAAAAGTTGATGCATTTATAGGTTTAAGGTCTAGAAGCATGATTATTTCAAATGTAACTATGACCAAAAAGTTGGTCCTTTATCCACCAGCCCAACCTCATGTAAATTTAGAGAAGACCATTTGGCCTACCCTAGATGAAGAAGACCGGTATTCCCTGCAAAATCTCATGAATATTGAACATATCTCTTTATTGAGCAACCAAGATGAGGATGATTTAATAGCATACATTATATAAAATAACTATGGTAGGAACTCGCAACAACAAGATTATTTGTCATGTCTACAAGATCCTCTAAAGAATATTATACATTTCAATTCATCAGAGTCAATATCCCAACTTTTACATTCTTCATTGTCACAATAATGTGTCCTAGATATAATGGGACTTGACCTTTCATCTGTACAATCAGCATCCAAGACCTTATAAATCATGTAAAGTAAAATGTTAAATGTTAGCAGTGAATTAACTGTTGAACAATAGACTTCCCTAATCACTGTGCTATAGGAACACGCAACAGTATTTGCATGGGACTACCATGACATGATGGGGATTTATCTAGACCTATGCATGCATAGGATCTATATTAATGTTAGTTTCAAACCAATCAGACAACCTCGAAGCAGAATGAATCCTACACTAAGAGATAGTCAAAATTGAGCTACAAAAATTACTTGATGCAGGTTTCATTTATCCTATTTCTAACAGTCAATGGGTGTCACCTTTAGTTATTGTCCCAAAGAAAGGAAGGAAATGGAGAGAGTGTGTGGATTATAGAGAATTAAATTCAGCCAATAGAAAAGATCACTTTCCACTACCCTTCATTGATCAAGTGCTTGACTCCCTAGCAGGTAAAAACTACTCCTTTCTAGATGGATTCAGTGTTAACAACCAGATTAGGATAGCTCCAAAGGACCAAGATAAAGCCACCTTTACATGCCCTTAGGTAATATATGCTTATTTTTTTCTTCCCTTTGGACTATGTAATGCTCCAGCCACTTTCCAAAGGGAAGTGCTAAGAATTTTATCAAATTTTGCACATGACTCCATGTAAATCTACATGGATGATTTCAAAACCTATGGAGAAACATATGATGAAGAACTTAATAGCCAAGAAAAGGTCTTAACGAGGTGTCAAGAACACAATTTATCCCTAAGTCATGAGAAATGTTTCATGTGTTAGGAATTGCATGTAGAAGATATCAATTAAATGCAGATAAAGATTAAACAGAGGAATGAAAAATACACATAAATAATAACAAAAAGAGAAAATTTTAATGTGGTTCACCCAAACTCGGGCTACATCCACCAACAAAGAGTCCAATATTATTATCCAGCAAATCAAACCGATTACAACTAGCAATCCTTGCAACTCAATACCACTGCAAATGCTACAATACAATATCAACAAAAACCCTAACCCTTAGTCATTTTATCAAGACTTATGTCGGTTACAAATTAGTGTTTTTTTATGTTAGCCAATAAAAAATAACTCTCGACGCCTTTATAAAATAATAAAAAAATAATTTAGGTTTCGGAGGTGCTGCCCCCAAATCCCTGTTAAATAATTTGGGAGAAAACTGCACCGATAAAAGTGTTAAAAATTTAACCTCTGAGTCTGATTAGGCTCCATATAACATCATGATGATGAACCAAGGGATTATGTTAGGATATTTTGTATCAAGTGAAGGGATTCAAGTGGATCCAAATAAGATTGAGATAATCTCCACACTCCCTGTGCCATAAAAACAAAGAGGTGTCAGGAGTTTTCTAGGACATGCTAGCTACTATAGAATATTTATTCAAGACTTTAGTAAAATTGTAGCACCTTTATTTGTTTTACTCACAAAGGATATAGAATTTGAGTGGACCACAGAATACCAACACTCTCTTGAAGAACTCAAGACAACATTGACCAAAGCACCTATCTTTAGAGGACCAAATTGGAATTTGTCTTTCCACATACACACAAATGCTTCTGAATTTTCTATAGGAGCAGTACTTGGATAGAAGGAAGGTACTAAGGAGTATGCCATATACTACATTAGTAAGAACTTACAAGGGGAAGAACTCAACTACACAGTCATACAAAAAGAGATGTTGGCAGTTTTCTATGCAATTAACATAGGCATTACATCACAAGGTATCCAATCTTTATCCACACTGATCACACTGAAATAAGGTATTTAAGAAATAAACATGCAATTGGTGGCATAATTTTTAGATGGTTGCTATTACTGCAATAATTTGACATCACCATCGTGGATAAGCCTAGGAAAGTAAATGTGGTGGCAGATTTTTTTTCTAGATTACTAACTCAGTTAGCACAAGGTGTTGTTGATGATTCTTTTCCAGATGAGCATCTATTTTCTCTAATACTATAGACACTTTGGTTTGCTAATATTGCCAATTACCTAGTAGTAGGACATATACCACCTCATTTCTCCCCTAGAGAAAAGAGATAGTTGGTGCACAAAAGTTTCCCCTACTTCTGGGTAGCTGGTTATTTATTTTACATAGGTCCAGACAATATTATGAGGTACATAAGAGAGGATGAGGTCTTTGATATCCTTAGAGGCTACCATGATGAACCATGTGGTGGACACTTTGCAAAAAAGAGGACTGCACTCAAGATTCTCACCACTAGCTATTACTGGCCAACTCTTTATAAGGATTTAGTGAAATATACAAGGAGTTGTGACAAATGTCAGAGAATGGGTAGGCCAACTAGAACATATGAGATGCCTTTGCAACCTTTTTGTAACTAGAACCATTGGATAAATAGGGGCTAGACTTCAATGGCCCAATATCACCAACATCCAATAACAAGGAGCATATCCTAGTTTGCACAAATTATTTAACAAAGTAGGTTGAATTCAAAGAATTACAATTTTCTAGGGATAGAAATGTAGCCAGATTCTTGTATGAAGACATATTTACCAAATATGGAGTGCCAAGAGAAATAGTGACAAACCAGGGTCCCCAATTCACATCAAAGCTAATTACCAAATTGTTCCAAGAATATGAAATAAGGCATAGTAAATCAACACCTTATCACCCTCAAGCCAATGGGAAAGTGGAAGTAACAAATAGGGAGATTGAAAAAATCCTGACCAAAACAATGCAAATTTAGATAAAATATTGGGCAACTAGGTTACTTGAGGCAATATGGGCCTATAGGACAACTTGGAAGACTACAACAGGATTTACACCTTATGAGTTCCAGTGTATGGTAAAACAACAGTATTTCCCATTGAATTTGAATACAAGACACTCAAGACATTAGTTGAATTGGATATGGACTTGACAACAACACAAAAATAAATTCTACACAATCTAAATGGATTAGATGAGATAAGAATGGAGGCCATGCACCACACTAAGATTGTTTAGAAACATAGAGTTAAATGGCATTATCAGTTTATCAAAACAAAAGAGTTTAGTGTGGGAGATTGGGCTTTGTTATATGACTCCAAGTATAAATATTTTAAAGGGAAGCTTCAAACAAGGTAGTTGGGACCATATGAAATAGAGCAAGTTTTCCCAAATGGAGCAATCAAGTTGCAAACCATTGATGCAGTCATATTTTCACTACTGGTTAATGGCCATAGACTAAAAATTTACAAAAATCCAATATAGAAGGATGCCTTCCTTCTTTCATTGATGAAACAATATGGACCAAACAATGCTTTTGATAAAGACATTTCACCAGACAGTGATCATAACAAAGAAATTGAACTGGGCAGTAATCCTGATGAAGACTGATGAGCCCATTTATTAGCTAGCTTTTTGTTATCTTTATGTTGCTTATAAGACATTCCCAAGATGATTATTCCTACAATATGCCATCTTTTATGTTTATTATGTAGACCTTGAACTTGGTTAAAGTATATGGAAATGTAGTTATGATATGATGGTGTTTCTTGATTTATAAGTGACTATGTATGAATTATAATTGATATTTGTGTTTAATCATGGTAGTTAGTATTGTGTGCATGTTTTATGAACTAACCCCTTGCAGTCTGAGAAGAAACTATAGCCCATAGCAACTGTTGAATGCAACCTGCAGCTGAAGGAGTTCCTGGACAATGAAACATGGGATGTTCCTAAATACACTTAACACAATAACCACAACATGGAGACACTTGATGAAGATAATCATGCATCATTATGACAAATAGTAAAGGCATTGAAGAAGTAGAACCTTGTTATCATTAGGATTCTAGTGCAACTGATTATATGTTCCACATTTCAGTTCTGTTATTACAGAGTTCTAATCCTATTTGGATTCTCATTTCTTTTCAGTTGCAGTTAGGATAACTAAATCTTAATTATGCTCTAATATCTAGGAGAGTTGTAATTAATGGTTTCAGTTTAGAGTTGTGTTCTGAATAAACTCCCCCGTATATGTATATAGTCGGTGGTTGAGTCTTTAGGATAGTTAGTTGATTAATTTTTCAGTTGTGGACGTGGTTATCAAACACTCTTCAGTTTTCAGTTGTTATTACAGAAACATGTTGATTATTCAAACATGGTTTTTCTAAATACAATCTTTGAGCAAGATTTCATGTGATATTTTGGAATGTGCAATGAATGATCTTGAGTTGATGTGATTAAGTTGAATCTGAAGATTTAGATTTGGTTTAGTTTAGTGAAGAAAGCCACCTGGCCAAGGGCCACTCAAGGTACTATCCTTCACTATATTTATAGTTTCTTTATTTTTTGTTAAGTAGTTACTTCATAATTGCATAATAAGTTAAGATAGATTCTCATATCAAGTTATCAATAGTTATTGTTTGTGTCCATGATTGCATTTATTTAACTTGTAGTACTTTAGAGTTTAGAATAGGTATAGTTATCAGTTTCCATCTAGTATTAGCATTTACCTATTAACAGTAGTTCAATCACAGACTATGTTGTAGGTATCTATATCCAAAGCACTAGCTTTACTTCTTTCACTGTTATGCATTTTTATGATTTTCTAGTACGTGTGTAATACCTTCACTAGGATAATTTAGGTAAACTCAGGTCTTTGAAAGCACATACAATTCCAATACCATCACAAGTATACTAGCCATGGTTGATAATTTAATGAAAGTATTTTCAATGTCAAGTGGACTGTTCAGCCATGTTTTCCCCTAAATTGTGTGATCACCACCAAGTTTATTAGACATTAGAATGGACCCTACATTTTTGGCATCATTTTCGGGGATGGTGCTACTTTCAAAGCTATTTCTTTTGTTTTCGAGATTTCCTAGTTTAGAAATTGTTTTCAGTATTAGGACTATTAGGTTTAATCATATCAAATACCAGAATATTCTACTAACATTGTGTAGGAGCCATTGCTATACTGTAGACACTCAAATTATCAATTTCTACTATTAATCAAATAAAGAAATTGATTATCATTAATTCACTAATGTTCATCATGTTTAATTAAATAAATCAATTTATTTAATTAAAACTCTAAAGTCCTCTCATCTGATTTAATAAATCAAATTATTTAAATCAAATGTCATAAACCCCCTATTCCCTTCAAATTGATTAATTCTAAATTAATTAACTCTTAATCATCATTATCCATTTCTCTAGCTTTTAACTCCCCTAAAGTTAAATCAACCCATGGTCAACTAACCAAGTTGCACATGAAATTCATTTATTTTAATTATCCAATTACCCTATTTTCCCTCACAAAGGCATATTCTTTGAGAATATTCCTTCAATAACTCCACTTATTTGACTTTCTTGACCAAATATTAATGCTTCTTACAAAGGCATTTAATCCTCTTACAAATCCCTTAATGCCCCTTACAAAAGCATTAACTTCTCTTACATCCCCCTCACCCCTTCACCTACAAGCATTAACTCTACACATTCCCCAAAATGTGCTCCATCCTCATCCAATAGACTTGTGACAAGTGTCACAATCCTATTGTTTCTCTTTTTATCCCACATTCCTCCAATATATTCATTATTCAACCCTTCAACCCTATTTATGGAGGGCTTCTCTCTGAAGAAAGGATCCACTTCTTTATCCAAAGTCATTATCCTCCAATTGCTATTATTATCTTTGAGGAAAATTGGACTTCATCACATACATTCTCAATCCACTCTTTCATGCATCAACATTATACACATTTTCATCACATCTTGGAAGCTTATCAAAGGGGGTGGGAAAGGGCATTCTTTCCACATCAAAGGAGCACTACTCCCACTATGGGATAGAGTTTGAATATGCTTTCATATGTTTTCATTTGTTACTTTGGTTTCTTATTATCTTGTTTACATATTTAGCATGTTCAAGTATTTCATAGGAGTGCTTTATTTGGTTTGTTTAATTTGACTAATAATGCTAATATTTGTCAATCTTTGAGCAAATGCAAAATAAGTGTTCACATTTTGGCACCCACTGTGGGGTAGGAATATAAAGTCTTTGTTTCTATTCACCTTCATTTCATGCATTAGATAGGACTGTAAAGTCTCTGTTTATGTTTATTTAATATCGATTCCTGCAATAGATAGTAATATAAAGTCTTTGTTTCTATTTAATATTGATTGATGCATTACATAGGAATGTAACACCTATGTTTTTGTTCATATAAAATTCAAACTTTAATATTGACTGATGCATTAGATAGGAATGTAACGCCTTTGTTTTTGTTCATATAAACTTCAAACCTTGGGCGTTCAGTTACTCTTCCTCTTACTGTGTAAATATTTGTTGGAGCGACACTTTCTTGAGGCGGGATTTTTCTATTTAATATTTATTAAAGCATTAGACAGGGATGAAATTTCTTTGTTTCTATTCAAATAAACTTCAAGCTTTGTACACCCTATTCATGTGAGTAGCTCTATAAATCATTTTTCTTTAAGAAGATCAAGAAATTGGATGGCATAGATAGATTGAAAAATCATAGATAAAAACTAGTGGTTGGGGGGTACAGAATCCATGAATGCATAGTTAATGCCACACGTGCTCATTGTGCTTTGTTAAATATCGACTGATGCATTAGATAGGGATGTAAAGTCTTTGTTTCTATTCATAAAAACTTTAAGCTTTAAGCACTCAATTACTTTACTCTTACTGTAGAAATCCTTGATGGAGTGATCTTGTGAGTAGCTCTATAGATTGTTTTTCTTTAAGAAAATCAAGAACTCGTAATACATGTTTGTCATAAACTTCTATTTTTATATGTAAGTAAGGGATAGAGTAAAAGAAGCGCTACATAATCTGCATTCATTGAGCTTGATTCAGTGTAAGGCTCGCATTGCATTCCACATCGCAGTTGCCCTAAAGTTTCCAAGCTCACATACCTACTACACCAAATGCGAAGAAAAGATTTGCATTTATTCATGTTGTCTATCAAAGTTTATTCATGCTATAATTGAAGTCACTTGAGATCAATAAACATCATGGCCACAACTGTTTTTCTTTTCAATGCATCATAACTATCTACAACGGCCTCTTCCTGGCACAACTGTCCATGAGAATAGTACAACAGGCGAGTAAAGTTATGTGATAGGAAATAAATGACTATATAGGGAATTGAATTGCACAATTCATATCTCTAGTTATATTGTTACTGCACCTACATGTTTTGTTGCATTTAAATATGACATCGATCAAGATTAATTAATGATTGGATTCACCTATTTCTATTTGTGTCGTTCCAGTACCTATACGTTTGTGTGCGGTTAGAATTTTTTTGCTCTGACCATCAACTATAGAATAGATATATATTTTAAACTGTCTTAACAGGCACTCTTGTTTGGCTCAGGGCTTAAGCGAAATTTGATCGATGTTCATTTTTCTTGCAGTTGTTAATATCTCATCAATTTTCTTAATTTAAATGTCATTTTTCTTGCAGCTACTATTGATGGTTTTGGCAGATTGGTATCATTAATAATTGATAATTAAACAAGTTGTAATTCTTGAAGTGTCATTACTATGGCATTATGATATTGAATTGTGATGACATGCTAGAAAATATTTTTGAAGTTTAAAAGGCATGGTAAGACCTCAGGCACTTGTTCAAAGACGTGAAGTAAGGAAGCAAGCAGCTACTTCTCTACAATCCATGCAATCTTGGATCATAATACAAATCTAGATTTGGGCTTGTCGCTCCTGCATGGTTTGAGATGATTTGGGAAGTTCGCATAAAGGATTATTGGTGACCTATCTCACATTGGATCAATGATATGGTGGTGTAGCAATGCGGAAAAATCCAGAAAAAAACAACTAACAAGCATATTTGAGTTGAAAAAGTGGGCATTGAAATTGAAAAAGAATTTTTAAATGCTCATTGTAATAGCCTAGGGCATTCATTGTTGCTTTCATTTTTTGTTTTAGGACAACTAGATTTATTTTGGGTTTAAAATTAACCATTGATTTGATCTTTTCAAGTTGGTTAAAATTGAACTTAGAAATTTACTAGAAATTTCTATGTGGGATAAAACTGAACAAGGCAAACTCATACTCAATTTTTGGTGCTTAAAATGAACTCGCCTTTACTTTGAGGATTAAAAATAACTTGTGCCTTCTTTGTTTTGTGGTTTGTAATTCTTGTCATTGAATGTGTATGCTCTTCTCTCATGCCACTCAATGATCTTGAGAATCAAAATCATTCTTTTGACATTTTGTATAACCACCCACATATTTCAAATTTGGATTAAAATGAACCCCATGCTAGTGTGAGGAAAAGGCATTGTGTGTTCTCTCTCCTTGCGCTTCACATGATCTGGGATGTCGAACTACAAATGTACTTCCTTGCTTTTGTATACCCTTAGAAGGCCTGCCACCCCTCTTTGAAAGGTGGGAATGACCCAAGCAGTACCAAGCTAAAGCCAAGCTCTTTCAAATCAATATATAAAAATGTGTTTGCGATGAAAGTCATAAGCAACAGGTGTGAATGTGTCATACCAACAAGTGTCACCCTTAGTATCCATGTGATACGTTAAAATATCTTCTTAGGAAGAGACTAGGAGGCCTCTTGATTGAAATAATCTTGAGCTAATCTTGTCACATGTATGGCCACCTTGAATGAAATCTCTTACTAAGAACTAACTGTTTAGAAGCCAAAAACCTTTATACTTACTAGTGCAGGAACGGTCATTTTGAATCTACCCCACATTTTACTATTCAAAGTTGAAACAGGAAAATCTTTCAAATCTTTAGGATTTGATATTTGGTGGTCTCGAGAAGTGTGTGTCATGGAGGGGAGCCAATGTCACCAAATCTTTAGTTGTTCGCTTTGTCTTAGTGTTTGGAGAAATCTGAGTGGAGACTCAATAAGTAGTATCTTTGCAACCTAGGATTGTGCATTTTGCAAGTCAGTTAAACACATTGCTTGGATCTCAAACTTTGAAACAAACATTTAACAAATCATCAAAATTTCAAACCCTTTGGAAATATTGAATATATTTGAAGGGTCCAATTATTACTGCTTGTTCGTAGGGATTTTATCCTTAGGGGCTTCTAAATACTTGGGCTCATATCTCAATTCACTCTCTTCAAAGTCAACCTAGGGAAACTATGGCCTTAGCTCCTTGATTTTCACATAATGGAATTTGTGGAATGAAAGTTGCTTAGACATAGACATTGAGTTTGAAACTTAAGAAGGACATTGGATATGGTAACATCAATTCATTAATCAAGATGAAATCAATTGAACCCCACACATGTTCTTGTTTATCTTTTGTCTTATGGTCTTATGAGCAAACATTGATCTATTGGTTTGAAGTACTCTTAGGGAAAAACATGTTCTTCACTACCTTGGTCTTGTAAACAAGTCCTTCTTAGGTCCATTTAGGATCAAAATAAATCATTTCATCCATTCAAAACATTTCTCATCCCATCCCACAAAAAACTTTAGATATTTGGAAACATCTTTATCTAGACTTGGGTACATCATTAAACCAAATCAAAATCATCTTGTTTAGTTAGGTTTGTGGGAATGCATCCTTTCTCATACATTGATTAAATTAGCAATACTTTGAACAAGTTTATCCTAAAGATCACATGTCCATCTTGGGATTCACAAAGTTCATTATCTAAATCAAAACATCAAAATCAAACCCTAAGTCTGGTATTGACCAAAGTTCTTAAAGTTTAACACCCATATCACTCGCCCTTTCATCATTCATCTCATCATTGGTCCCAAACACCTTAGAGGGTCACTTTTGCAACAAGTTAAAAACACAAGAAAAATATGGAATATAAACTTGATTCATACATCATGAGTGATCTAAATCAACCAAACTATCAAAGCCTTACAATACCAATTGATTATCAAAACTCACATTTATACAATCCATACCTGGGATCATTATCTCCTCAAACCTCAATGATACAACAAATGTGAGTATGCCCAATCTAAATTTTGGAACACCTTTCCCTATGGTAGATTTAAATCAAAATAAAAACCTACAAATCTATCAACCAAACGATCAATGCATGAGTCTTCAACAAAAAAACTTTATCCAATCAAATCAATACATGCCAAATGTGAACATACAAAATACAAACTTACCAAACATGAACATATCAAATCCACACTTGGTGAACTATGGGATAGATATGTTTGCAAATCACACCAATTTTTTTCAAAATCTAAACAATATGTTGAAAACTCAATATATTGATCCAAGTCAAGGTAACACCATGAAAAATCAAGGTTACCTAAATCAAAGCATTATGTTTCCCAACCACAAAAAATGTTCAATGCCAACCTATAATGAAAATCTAAACATCATCCCAAATCAGAACATTTTCCAAAATCAATTTGTGCAGGATCCTATACAAATACCACAAGTGTATATTCTAAATATGCTTGAACATCAATAAAATCAACTATATCAAGGGTGTCAAAATCAAAATCAAGATAAAATTTTGACATAAAATTGCTTCACTTACCAAAATAGTTGATTCATTGCACCAAGAGACATATCCATCCCAAAACCAACACACTACCCCCCCTTTGGTTAAACCATGTCATCAAAACATTGAGTTGTCTCCACAACCTCGGAAAGAATAATATCCCCAATGTCAAGAGATTGGATATCAAGATCAAAAACATCAACAACAAGACAAATCACCACATCTCCAAAATCAATCACCACAAGGTCAATTTCAACAAGTACAAATCTCAGAAGGTAAAAAATGTGAATACACTCCTTTGGGAGAGCCAATTGAATCAACATTAAAAAAGCTAGTTAATGCAAAACTCATCACTCTTCCAAAAGTAAGTGATTTCAACTCTATCATAAACTTCCCTTGGAATAATGGTAGAGCTTATTGTGAGTATCATAGAGAAAATATTCATAAAACATCAAATTGTATTCAACTCAAAAATCTCATCAAAGACCTTCTTGATCAAAGGAAAACAATTGTTGAAAACAATAATCAAGATCTATCCATTGATGAGAACCTTGAAGATGTTTCTACCTCATCCAATGATCAAATAAACATACATGAAGAGTCACTTTTTAATCATGATCAAAATCCATCAACAATATCCCACAATGATCAATTTCAAGAAATGTTAACATCAATTGATCCTATGGTTGAAAACATTGACAATATCTCCACCACAATTTTTGAGGAAAATGATCAAGATTCGTCCACCAGTGATCATGTTGAAAATTCCTCTACATCATCCAATGAGTTAGAGGACATATCTCAAGAATTTATTCCAAAGCATGATCATCATCTTTCACCAAAGTCTAGCAATGGTCCTTTCCAAGACATATTGATATCGTTTGACCTCATGGTTGCAGATATTGAAGGAATCCTCAACTCAACACTTGATCCAAATCCACTCAAATTTCAAGAGGATATTGAGCCACTTTGCATGCCTAATGAAGACATCCAAGAACCCTTTATAAGCAATCCATCCTTTGAAATTGACCCATGTCAAGAACTTGATCCAAAGCATGTCAAAAGAAATTCCAAAATTAATCAGGACCAAGAATCTATATCTCCAAGATGCTACAATGATCTAATGGACACTCTCCAATCTATACAAGATGCCGTAAATGATGATCATATCCATATAGCACATACTCCTCCATCTACCCATGAGATGCTTTCTTTGGATGGACACGTAGATGATTTTCATTCAGAACAAGATTCCTTTACTCTTGACATTATTACACAAAAAGAGTAGGTTATTGATTCCTACACTCAGGCTGAGTTTTCAACATCGGGATCAAATATATCCCAAATTCATATTGAGGACATTATGTATGAAGATATCCAGCATTATCCACTCAAGGAAATAGGTCAGACCAAACAGGATATTCCAGAGACAATAGAGTAGCAAATTTAAATAGCATCATCTATAGTGGTCATTTATCAAAGAATGCTTGCTAAATAGGACATCTTGAAATAGGAAGAATCAAAGCATGAAGGTACTGCTTCCACAATACTGGGGGAAACTTCATCTCAAGAAAACGTCAACATAGGAAGCATGAAGAATTATTATGATGAAATCAATGCCAATACTACAACCAGCCATATCACGAATCTTCATCCACCCATCACCCCATCCACGAATTGGGACCAATATCAAAAGAAAGATTTGAATCAAAGCAAAAATAATGTTATCAAAGAAAAATAAGTTGTAAAGCATGAAGGACAAATCAAATACAAGTGGATACCAAAGAATACAAGGAAATATTATCCCTATCAAACTTTGTTAGTCAAAGAAACTATGGAAAAAAATCAAGAAGGGAAATGTATCCATCAAAGAAATCTACAAAGGAAAAAGTAGACTTCTCAAGAACATACAAATTATATCAAGTAATTGGTCCTAATTCCAAGAACACTTTCGTATCCACCCATCATTGCTCATCTTCCCAAGTTTGGAGAGTTAAAGGTTCCAAACTGCCAACCAATCCATCTTTTATTCCTAAACACACTCCACCATCCATGCCTCCATGCATGATATCCAATTCTCACATTGACCATGTATTGGCAGCCACCCTTCATCATAAGGATTCAGAAGGCATTCTATTGTGATGTGCACACAAAGATAAATTTAACTTTCATATCATCAAAGCGGAACAAAATTTTCAAAAGTTGTATTCAAGTGCACGTATCTTGGCAAAGCAGCTTCTTCAAGTAGGATATCGATGGCACATTATGACAGAAGCATCTACATCGACACCACCAGTGGTTCGGCATGAACTTAAAATCTTTCACAAAAAACAAAAAATCATTAAAATAGTAAACATAAAAAAATTGTCCTCTAGTAGAAAACCACTATGGTGGTGCTTTGGATAGGTACCATGATGAAAACCTGGAAAACAAGCTTCATGAGTAGAAGCAAGCCTCTACGTGTGCTAGTTCAGGTGAAAGCATCTTATCTCATCCATAATAAATCCAGCATTCCATCCATCTTATCCATAATCAAACCATTCATCCATGAACCATTTATCCAATCCATTTTCATCCATCTACATCCATCTTCCAAATTATATTGATCTTGACAAAGTTTGATGCACACTTTACACTTGCTTATGGTAAACATCTTGACATGGGTCATTTTCATTGACCCTATCCTATCCAACATTATCTGAGCCATGAAGCATTATCCAAATGAGCATTCTTTATTTGAACACCTTATCTTATCACAAGATAATCCATATCCATCCATCCATACACTTATCCAAGCATCCACCCATGGAATTCCATACATTACTAGACACTGGGGGAAGATATTTACATCTTGCTTTGGGAATAAATCTTGATCTATATCTTCCAACTTATGTGGTGATCCAAACATTGGAAAAACATGAAATCAAATTGGTCAAAGCATTTGTGAGCAAAAAATCCAAATCACAAACCCATGGCATATTTTGACAAGAAGATGTTTCTTAAAAAGCTTTATCTTTCATGAACATCAATCCAAACAATAAATATCAATTGCATCTAACGTGTGCTTCAGCATCACATCAAATCATTCAAACAAATTTTGATCCAAACTGAGCTTCAAAATCTTGATCAATCAAATCCAATCAATCCATCATCATCTCAAGATATCCTTCCCATTCCTCATTTTGCTTAAACACTATCCTTGCATTGTTGTGTATCCTCAACAATGTTATCATCATCAATCCATCAATCAGATCAATCAAACTTAGCTTGGTTTTCAACAAAATCTCAAAACAGATCACTGATATCATCACACATATCCATATCCAAATGTCAAAACCATGCAAAAAATCCCAAAACTATTCAAAACATATCAAAATCCCAATATAGGTCAAAAAGTAAAAAAATTCCAAAAACATGGTATCCGAACTACATTGACTCTGAGCTTAAATGTAGGCAAGGCCATCATTGATGAGCCCCTGAGACACAAAAACACAAAAACATTTAAATAATGCAAAAATATAAAAAATAGCCTCATAACATTTCAAAAACATCCAAATATTTGAAAAAATTCATCCATCTCATTTCGCTTCACCCACAATAATCAATCATCCATAATAAATCAATCGTCACCTTCATCTTTTGGCAATACAAATAGAAACAACCACAACAATCAATAAAAGGAAACTTCAAACACAATCAAAATCAAAACACCAAACTTTTAAATACAAAATCAAACTCTTGATCATTCTCAAACATGTCAATCAGTCCTTATATCAACAGCCTTTCAAACAACCTATCAACTTTCCACCATCCACTAACATGTCCTAGGATGCATCCTTCCTATAATGGGAATTATCTTTGGCAATCACTTTGGATACTTATCCTAAGAAAAACACATCCCTTTGGCTAGAGGTATGAAGAACATTGACTTGTTTGTGTACTTGATCTTTTCTTATGATTTATCTTATTGCACCTATTCCCATGACCTCTCGAGGATTCTATCTAAAAATATTTAGAGAGAAAGGATTGGGGCATTGATCATTATCTTTTATTTTTTGTGTTTGTTGGATGTTCTTGTAATATAACTTGGTGATACTTGCTTTGGTAGGTGTGTATGGAGGGAGTTTTGGACAGCTTGTTGACTATTTCATTGATAGGTTATGCCTTTCCATGTTTTGGTCTGAGATGTTTGAAAATTTTAAAGTACATCCTAGTGAGGTTTATGTATGTTAGGTGTGAACAACAATACTCCTATTTGTTTGTCGAGTCAAATTCCATCTCACTAGATACAACACCATCCTGGTTGTCTATACCTTAATGCATCGTATATATGTGTGTTATCAAACATAAGGAAAGTTGTGTCGTTCGTGTCCTAATACATGGATAAGAAAATCATCATCACTCATCATCATATCTAATAAAGTCTCGATGACTCATGGACTTGTTGACTTCTGCATCGTCTCAGACTCAAGGGTTGATCCCTCTTATTCTTCTTATTCTTCTATCTTTACTAACATTTCTATCCAAGTATCAAATATGTGTGATATATAAAAATATACATGAGGCTTCCCATGGCCGATGACTGTCTATACATCATCAAATTTGTCTACATCAAACATTCGAGCTTTCTAGTCCTCTATGAGTTGAACTAATCCTAAATCTTTATTGCGAGCTTGACCTAAAAATTGAAATTTTCACCCGATCTTGATGAGTCCAAATAATGACTCATTTTTGTTAGGGTTTATCATATGTTTGTTATTGTTACTATGGGTTTTTAGCACCTAGTTACTAATACTTTCTATGGTATTTCCCTAAAACTTATGAACTTTGGGAATGAACTTATCCCTATAACTTTTTATGGTATTTAACCTACTATGTGATATATCTATATTAATTTTACATGTGATTGAATGAATCTTATTCTAAGGTGATTATGGATATACAATTGTCTTGAGCACGCTAATTCCATAATTCAAGTTTACTTTAAGATGCAGATATAAATGAGGCTTGCAAGGTGGAAGAAGTTTAGGCTAGTTGGCTAGTTGCTAAAGAAGTCAAAAGATGGACATTAAAAAGGTCAATGGAGGGAAAATTTTAGTTGGTGTGGAAGTTATAACTTACCTTTAAATGACCATGTCTATTAGTTGAGTAGATTTAGGAGGTGTTGCTATGTTGGATTCTCGTTGAGGCAAGATTGGTTTGACCAAAGTCTTGTGCATGTATAACCTTCTTACTCTTTTCATGCTTTCAATAAATGGCATCCTCTAGTCTGTTGGAGTCGACTGAGCAGTTAGTTAGGGTTAGTTAGAAGCTTTCATTCTATAAATAATGATCAGATGTTCCTCTTCACAAGGTTGGATTTTCTGATATTGTACTTGCATTTTCAGTTTCAAAGGAATATAGTCATGTTGCTGTTATGATGTAATGATGTTTTCAATGAATAAAATGATACTTTGATTTGATGCATCTGAATTAGTTTAGGGAAGACTCATTCAAGGGGGCCCACTTTGTGAGAATTCCATCCATTCAGTTTAGTAGTTACTTTTTTGTTTAGTAATTATTTACGATCTTAGCAGTTACATGTTCCTGCAGCCACTGGAACTTCATTTTGTGACTGTTCCTGCAGCTAAGGCAAACAAAGTAACTTCCTGTCTGTTTGCTAAGATTTTGGTTTATGTCATTCATTTTAGTTCAGTTTAGTTGTTGATTCATGCTTAGTAATTATGCTAGTTCCTTTCAATCATTTTACTTTCAGTATTGTTTCCTTTCTAGTTATAGGATAAGGATGACTACAATTGAGTCCTAGTGCACAGACAGTGCTGACCTATTTCAAGTTCGCGTCCCTGGGTTGATAATGAAATGAACCTTCATGATGATCAAGATAACTACTTAGTGTAGATATTTAATCTCTAAGTTATATCTTTAAGGGATGAGTTATTGAACCATTAGAGGAGGCCAACATTTTTGGCATCGTTGTCAGGGATGGTGTCAAACTAGGAAGTTCTTTGGAGTCATTTCCAGTTTCTTTCTTGTTTTTAGTAACTTTGAATTGGTTTTTAGCATACCCTTCATTTGAATAAATTGATGATCCACTATTCTATCACCAAATCTTTGTGTGAGTTGGCTGATACTGAGTTCATACCGCATGCATAGAGGCAGGAGAAGAGATGCTCTAGGGAGATTCCTTCCTAATGATCGTATTCCTGATAACCAACTAGTTGAGTTTCAAAATTTTCCAATAGATTAAGAAGAGGAGGAGGAAAATCCTTTCGCTGATGCATTTCCCAATTTGACTAGTTCTGAAACTTCCTCTAATTAAAGAGCAAGCTGCCCAAAACATGATTGAGAATCCATTTTCTTTGACAATCCATCAAGCAATTATGGCTGGCCAAAACCAAAATAGACCTAACCAACCATCTTTTCCATTCCCTATCACTCACCAGAATGAAGTTGATAACCTCAAGAACATTCTTGCTCTAGTCCTTCCTAAATTCTATGGGTTGGTAACTAAGGGCCCTGACACTTTCTTGTTTGAATTTGATATCCTCTACAAAAGCTATGATTACACTACTGATGCTCATAGGCTTAAATTGTTTCCTACTACCTTGAAGGAATTTGCATTAAGATGGTTTATGCGCTTAGGTAGGAATACTGTAGAGACTTGGGATGATATGAAAACAAAGTTTCTTGAGAAGTATAAAGAATACTGTAGAGGTAGTGATATGAGAGGAGATGATATCTTCAGGATGCAGTAGAAGGAGGATGAAAATTAAGAGGACTATATTTCAAGGTTCTTGTTTTGTCTGTAGAAATCCCCACATCATGCACTCAATGAAGAGTCTCAAAATTTTCTCTTCCTTAGAAGGATCAATGAACATTGCACTGATACTCTAGACTTGATGGCAGGATGATATATCACCCAAGTTCCCTAAGATGATATTAAGAAGATATGTCAGAATTACTCTAGGGCAACTATGAAGAGAAGAAGAGGTTACCAATCTTCTATGGGTAAATCCTCCACTAATGGAGTTTCAAGGATGGAAATCACTCATTTTCTGGTATATTTTAAATAGGATATCATAAATAATATGGCCACTCAGCTAGATACACTTCAAGAAAAGAAGAAACATGAGGAGGCGGAGGTAATGTTGGCAAAGTATTGTCCTCATTGCAGGAAAAAGAAGAAGGACTGCAGATGCAAAATGGTAGCCAACATTGATAGCAAGAAAATTCCACCAAAATTCAAGCCAATTCAGGGTGATGATTAGGTTTTCTACATTGCACAAAGAAGGTCATGGGCTCCAAGACAAGGTATGCCGCTAGATCCATTATCTTTTAGTGGACCTTATTTGAATTCTTATGCATCCGGTAATCAATGGCAACCCCCATACCCATCAAAATTTGGAGGCTATCCACCTCAACCTTGGAACAACCCTCCAAATACTTGGCCCAATTACTAAAACTCTCCACCTCAATGACGGAAATTCTAGGGGAATTGGAAGCAACCTCCAGGAAATTGGCAACAAACATCTCAATGGAGGGGAGGACAGCAATGGCCAAACTAGGCAACTAGTTACATGTAGCCATCTCTACAACCTCAATAGCCTGCCATAATGCCTCCTCCTAACTTAAACTCTAGCACACCTAGACCTACTCAGTTACTAGCTCAACCCACACCTAACCCAAATAACAAACCACAACAGTAGCTAGTTTACTCTGTAGATCCCAACCAATTTCCTACATATTTTGTGAGTGTGAGTGATATTCATCTGCGTTCAGGAACCACTTTGTCATCTCCTTCCACTCCTATTATAACATAGCTTCTTATGGAAGAGGAGGAGCATAAAATTTATTTGATATCCCTGCTCAGTCAAGAGTGCCCAAGAATCATGAACCAGTTCAACAGTCTGATCAAGACCCACCATTTCCTCAAAGGTTAGAAGTTTTTTTGAAAAGGAAGAAAAGGAAGAAACAACCTTTGATATTTTGGATCAGTTGAAACACATATGTGTCAAGATACCTTTTTTCTAGGCCATAAAAGATGTCCCCATATATAGTAAGGAAATTAAGGAAGCATGTCTCAAAAATCCATGGAGGAAAAAGAAGGACCCCACTATCGTTCATGTGGTGGGACAGTTGACAGATATCATGCTTGGGAAAGTAATTGTTCCTAAGTATACTAACCCAGGTAATCTTGTAGTTGGAGTCATTATAAATGGAATATAAGTAAAGAATGCTCTAATAGACTTGGGAGTAGCTATCAATGTGATGACTAAGGATATCCTACAGCAACTTGCTGACAGATCCACTGTCAAACAAATGGCATAGTAGAAGACCTTGTTGTTACTCTAGATTCTTGGGAATATCTAGCAGAATTCATGATCCTTTCCCCTAAAGCTCCAGTAGGAGGGTATCCCATGACTATTTCTAATGGGAGAAGCACTTAAAATCTTGTCCTTTATCCTTTTGCTCAACCATCCCATGATATGGACAACCCCATCTGGCCAAATGTTGGAGAAAAGGCTGAGGAGGTCAATGTAGTGGCACAAATCATGATGATAAGTAGAAGTCCTTTTATGCAGCTTCAAGAAGAAGAGGAAATATTATCCCATATAATTCAAAACCATTGTGAAGCATATGAAAAACCACCCACTCATGAATCTAGTTTTGTATGTCCATTGCAGATACTTTTGCCAGCTTCTCCTACTGAATTTTCTACAGCAACAGATATGCTTCATACATTGTTATTGCATGAATTAAAAATGTTAAGCATTAGTGAAATAGCCATGATTGAGTTGACCACACAAGTACAAGTTTCAAAGGGGAAACATTTGAATATTAATAACAAGCTTAGTCAAGAGCAATAGTTGTCCTTGAAAACCTGTTAAAGTTGCATCAACATGCATTTGCATGGGATTACCATGACATGAAAGGATTAGATCCCAAACTTTGTACTCACAGGATCTACATTAGAGATTACTGCACACTAGTAAGGCAACCACAAAGGAGGATCAACCCTGCATTAAGGGATATTGTGAAAGGAGAACTACAAAAGTTATTGGATGCAGGATTTATCTACCCTATCTCAGACAGCCAATGGGTGTCCCCTTTGGTAATTGTGCCTAAAAAGGGAGGTAAATGGAGATTTTGTGTTGACTATGGAGAACTAAACTCTGCCACCAAAAAGGATCACTTTCCCCTTCCTTTTATAGACCAAGTATTGGATTCACTTGCAGGTAAGCAGTATTTTTCCTTAGATAGATTTTGTGGTTATAATCAGATACAAATTGCACCTGAAGATCAGGAGAAGAAAACTTCCACCTATCCTTGGGAGACTTATGCCTATTTTGTGCTCCCATTTGGTCTATGCAATGCACCTGCAACCTTCCAAAGAGCAGTTATTAGTATATTCTTAGATATTTCAAATGATTATATGGAGATCTACATGGATGATTTCACTACTTATGGTACTAATTTTGCAAAAGCATTAGAAAACCTAAGAAAGGTTTTGCAAAAATGTGAGGACCATAATCTATCCTTGAATAGTGAGAAATGCTTTATGATGATGCGGGAAGAAGTGGTCCTTGGCCATTATATCTCTCTGAAAGGAATTCAAGTGGACCCAGCAAAAATTGAGGTAATTACTAATCTTTCTATTCCTATAAAGAAAAAATATGTTAGAAGTTTCTTGGGACATGTAGGATACTATAGGCGCTTCATAAAATATTTTAGTAAGATGACAGTATCACTTTATAATCTTTTAACTAAAGATATTGAGTTCCAGTGGACAAAGGATTGTGATAAAGCATTCTCTAATTTTAAAAATGGCATTAACCCATGCTCCTATGCTCAAAGGCCGTAATTGGGGGATCCCTTTCCATATTCACACAGATGCATTTGATTATTCTATAGGGGTTTCCTTAGGAAAAAAAGAGGGAGCAATAGATAATGCAATCTACTTTGTCAGCAAGAACCTACAAGGGGTTGAGTTTAACTACACAGTGACAGAGAAGGGGGTGTTGGCATTTATTTATGCTCTCAACAAGTTCAGGTAGTATATCACAGGATACCATATCTTTGTCCATACAGACCATGCAACCATAAGATACCTTATGAACAAGCCATTGATTTCAGGAAGGTTAGCAAGGTGGTTGTTGTTAATGCGAGAATTTGATATCACCATTATAGACAAGCTAGGTAAAGCAAATGTTGTGGTAGATTTTCTCTCTAGATTCATTACATTAGAGGACACTCAAGTCATTGATGACTCCTTTCCTAATGAAAATTTGTTCTCCATCAGTGTGCACACACCTTGGTATGCAGATATAGCCAATTATTTGGTCACACGAAGAGTTTCCCCTCATTTCTCTCCAAATCATGTGATGAGAATATGTGTAAGAGAGGATGAAACTTATGATATACTACATGCATGCCATAATGAACCCTATGGTGGACACTTTGCAGCTAAGAGAACAACCATGAAGATTCTCAATACAGGGTATTATTGGCCTACACTTCATAAGGATGTAGGCAAGTACACTAGGAAGTGTGATAGGTGTCAAAGGATGGGCTGACCAACTAAATCAGATGAGATGCCTCTATACCCTCAAGTATTTATCACACCATTTAATAAATGGGGACTTGATTTTGTAGGTCCAATTGATCCACCATCAAATGGAAAATATTACATCTTGGTTTGTACTGATTATGTGACTAAATGGGTTGAGGTCAAAGCCATGAAACATGCTAGGGACAATAAAGTTGTAGAGTTCCTCTATGAACAAATCTTCACACGTTATGGAGTTCCTAGAGAAATAGTCACAGATCAAGGGGCTCAGTACACATCCACTCTTATCACAGCATTGGTGAATGAGTATAATGTCAAGCATAGAAAATCTACACCCTATCACCCTCAAGCCAATGGCCAGTCTAAGGTAACAAATAGGAACATAAAATCTATTCTAACCAAAATAGTAGTAATCCACATAAAATATTGGGAAAATAGGTTGCCAGAAGTTGTCTGGGCCTATAGAACCACTTGGAAAATCACCACTGGTTTTACTCCCTTTGAACTATTATATGGAAAAACAACAATGATGCCTATAGAGTTTGAACACAAAACTCTTAGAACAGAACTAGACCTTAGAATAGATAAATCTGAGGCACACAAGGATAGGGTTATGCAACTAAATGCCTTAGATGAGATGAGGAAATCATCTCTCCACCATGTTGATATGGTGCAAAACTAGAGAGTTAGATGGCATGATAAATACATCAAAGAAAAGAAGTTCCAGCCAGGTGACTAGGCACTTCTTTATGATTCTAGGTATAAAGACAACTTAGGAAAACTTCAAACCTGGTGGTTGGGACCATATGAGATTGCAAAGGTTTTCCCCAATGGTGTTGTTTAGCTTACAATAATTGATCCTGTCAAGTTCAAGCTCTTGGTCAATGGTCATCGTCTCAAGCTATACCATAAGGCTGCCTCAAAATAGGAGTTCATGCAACAATTTATTGAATTCCAGAACTCCAAAGTTCCTGTAGCTTAAGGAAGCGGGCCTAGTGTCCAATCTTCTGGCTAGTTAAAGGTACACATACAACCATAATAAAGATTTCCACTTTTTGTAGGAATTCATTTTTCCATTAATAAACCTAACCGCCCACTCATCTCCCATCTCTCTCTCTCCACCATCACTTCATTTAATTGCTCAACCGTACTTTTTTGGTGACTGGTACTTTCTTCCACATTCTTTGGAAAAGACATTCCAATTTTTCAGGTACGTGCATAATGACTTAATGTATATTAATTACCTTACATACACTTTTTTACTTATTGTACTTTAATATTGATATTTCACATAACAAATCTTGTTAGCATGCCCCATAGCAAATCTTGTTAGCATTCCTTGTTATATCATAATTCCATTCCAGCCTCTATGGAAACATGCTTTTATTTAGGTTGGGGGGAAGTGTGAACCTACGTGTCATACATGTCATTAATCATGTTTCATATGCATGATATGACATTAAGTCGCTACCACTTTCTTACATAATACCCCTCCTTTATGTCTTCTTTACTGCCTTAGTCAGAATCATGATGCCACTAAAAGGGTAAACTTGAGAGGTCATACAACATTGGTGTTAATACTAGTGAGAATTGCAGGAAGCAGAAGAGAAATTGGGTTTTCAAAAGAAGGATTGCAGGAAAGAAGTCTTTGCAGAGGTGTTTTCTAGAGTGTGAGTGGAGGAAATGGGAGGTCAGTTAATCAGAAATGAACCAACAATTCACCAGGTAATCCAACAAGATGCACTTTGTGAGCTTGAATTCAGAAATTGTGGTTGGCTAGATTACTTTCTGAAGCTAAATAGTTTCAATAACAACATTTCCTTAGAATTTGCATAAAAATTTTCTAATGGTGAGGCAATGGTAAAAGGATTAAAGGTTATAGCCACCGAAGAAAGGATTGTTGAAGTGTCAGGTTTTCCTGTTAAAGGAGAACCCTATCATGCTTCTAGGGATGCTAGATCTATTAGAGTAGAATTCACTGAGCCTAGTGATCCTCTAGTTGTTATAGACAAACAAGGAACAAGAAGAACTTATTTTACAAAAACATGGAAGTAGGTTGTTGTTTATATCATCAAATACATTACTTGTGAGGGTCTCCAATCATGTCTTCATTCTATGCATTTCAACATTTTGAATCACATGAGACATGGCAGGATGATGAATGTGCCAAATGTCTTGTACAGTCTTCTTGCAATAATGGTTGTTGAGACATAGAAAGGTAGGGAAAATTATGTTTCCCATCATTGTTTGATTAAATTTCTAGTAGAAAATTCTTTGCAAGATGTGTCTAGTATGTTGGGATGAATTTTTGAAAATTAAGAAGTTCATATTAGAAAATGTGGGTCCTAGAGGTCAATGCCTAACTCATAGGATTAGTGGGGATGAGGGGGTTATTAAATTCACTCATGGAGCTTCAACTTCTCAAGAAATTCCTAGTACAAACCCTCCTACAGTAGAACCTACAGTATAAATTAATTCCTCTGAATCCAAGCATGTAGATGAAGATAGTTCATCTTCGGACCCCAATGTTGATGTTTTCCTTAAAACCACAGTTTGCAATAGGGCTGTTATTCGAAAGGGGGAAGAAAAAATGAGAAAAGTAGAAATTAGAAAATGGGAGGCTAAGAAGCAAAAACTAGAAAAGGTAAATCATATCCCTAAGAAGTGAAAAACTGAAGAAACAGAGCATCTTGCAGCCGTTGGGAAAAATAAGATTCCTCCAAAGAAATCAAAACTGACTGAGTCTCCTACTAGTGTGCCTCCAAAAAGAAGCCATAGACTCAAAGGAAAATTTGGGAAGAAGGAAGAAGCTCCTAAGGAGAAGGAAAATATAAGATTGGTAGAAGTTCCTAAAGAGCAAGAAAATATAGGATTGGCAGAACTTGTTGCGGTTGCAGAGCAAGTTGAATATCAAGAACCAATCCAAGTAGAGAAAGTTCAACATCAAGAACCGATGCAAAGGACGATCCTAGTAGGAAATCAAAAACCTCCTACTTTTTCATGGGCATCAGTAGCCCTAGATTTATGGAAAGAAATGCAGGAGAAAGAAGAAAAATGGAATAGAGAAAAACTAGGTATAGGAAGAGATCATTAAAAAAAATGAAGAAATTGAGGAGAAGAATGCAGAGATTACTGCATTAAAGGATGAGGTAAACAATGTGGTGACTCTAGTACCACAAATTATGGAATGTAGGACTCCCCCAAGGGTATATACATTGAATTTAAGGGAGATCAATCTTTCTTTTAAGTTATCAAGGGTCATTTCTGGTCTAAACTCTTCCATTGATGAGCCCCCGAGACACAAAAACACAAAAACATTTAAATAACCCGAAAATCCAAAAAATAGCCTCATAACATTTCAAAAACATCCAAATATTTGAAAAAAAACTATTTGTCTATTTCGCTTCACCCACAATAATCAATCATCCATAATAAATCAATTGTCACCTTCATCCTTTGCCAATACAAATAGAAACAACCACAACAATCAGTAAAAACAAACTTCAAACACAATCAAAATCAAAACAACAAAATTTTAAATAGAAAATCAAACTCTTGATCATTCTCAAACATGTCAATTGAGCCTTATATCATCAGCCTTTCAAACAACCTATCAACTTTCCACCATCCACTAACATGTCCTAGGATGCATCCTTCCTATAATGGGAATTATCTTTGGAAATCACTTTGGATACTTATCCTAGGAAAAACACATCCTTTTGGCTAGAGGTATGAATAACATTGACTTGTTTTTGTACTTGATCTTTTCTTATGATTTATCTTATTGCACCTATTCCCATGACCTCTCGAGGATGTCTATCTAAAAATATTTAGAGAGAAAGGATTGGGGCATTGATCGTTATCTTTTATTTTTTGTGTTTGTTGGATGTTCTTGTAATATAACTTGGTGATACTTGCTTTGGTAGGTGTGTATGGAGGGATTTTTGGACAGCTTGTTGACTATTTCATTGATAGGTTATGCCTTATCGTGTTTTGGTATGAGATGTTTGAAAATTTTAAAGTACATCCTAGTGAGGTTTCCATATGTCAGGTGTGAACAAAAATACTCCTATTTGTTTGTTGAGTCAAATTCCATCTCACTAAATACAACACCATCCTGGTTGTCTATACCTTGATGCATCGTATATGTGTGTTATCAAACATAATCAAAGTTGTGTCATTCGTGTCCCAATCCCTAGACAAGAAAAACATCATCACTCATCATCATATCTAATAAATTCTCAATGACTCATGGACTTGTTGGACTTCTGCATTGTCTCAGACTCAAGGGTCGATCCCTCTTATTCTTCTTATTCTTCTATCTTTACTAACATTTCTATCCAAGTATCAAATATGTGTGATATATAAAAATATACATGAGGCTACCCATGGCCGATGACTATATATACATCATCAAATTTTTCTACATCAAACATTTGGGCTTTCGAGTCCTCTCTGAGCTGAACTGATCATGAATCTTTATCGCGAGCTCGACCCAAAAATTGAAATTTTCACCCGATCTTGATGAGTCCAAATAATGACTCATTTTTGTTAGGGTTTATCATATGTTTTTTATTGTTACTATGGGGTTTTAGCACCTGGTTACTAATACTTTCTATGTTATTTCCCTAAAACTTATGAACTTTGGGCATGAACTTATCCCTGTAACTTTTGATGGTATTTAACCTGCTATGTGATATATCTATATTAATTTTGGATGTGATTGAATGAATGTTATTCTAAGGTGATTATGGATATACAATTATCTTGTGCACGCTAATTTCATAATGCAGGTTTACATTAAGATGCAGATATAAATGAAGCTTGCAAGGTGGAAGAAGTTCATGCCAGTTGGTCGGTTGCTAAAGAAGTCAAAAGATGGACATTAAAGACGTCAATGGAGGGAAACTTCCAACTCGTTTGGAAGTTATAACTTACCTTTAAATGACCATGTCTATTAGTTGAGTAGATTTAGGAGGTTTTGCTATGTTGGATTCTCGTTGAGGAAAGACCAGTTTGACCAAGTCTTGTGCATGTATAACCTCCTTCCTCTTTTCATGCTTTCAATAAATGGCGTCCTCCTAGTCTGTTGGAGTTGATTGACCAGTTAGTTAGGGTGAGTTAGAAGCTTTCCTTCTATAAATAATGATCATATGTTCCTCTTCACAAGGTTGGATGTTCTAATATTGTACTTGCATTTTCAATTTCAAAGGAATGTAGTCATGTTGTTGTTATGATGTAACAATGTTTTCAATGAATAAAATGATACTTTGATTTGCTGCATCTGAGTTAGTTTAGGGAAGACTCATTCAAGGGTGACCACTTGGTGAGAATTCCATCCATTCATTTTAGTAGTTACTTTTTTGTTCAATAATTAGTTACGGTCTTAGCAGTTGCATGTTCCTATAGCCAAGGCAGACATAGTAACTTCCTGTCTGTTTGCTGATATTTTGGTTTTTGTCATTCATTTCAATTCAGTTTAGTTGTTGATTCATGCTCAATACTTATGCTAATTCCTTTCAAGAATTTTACTTTCAGTACTATTTCCTTTCTAGTTATAGGATAAGGATGACTACAATTGAGTCCTAGTGCACAGACAGTGCTGACCCATTTCAAGTTCGCATCCCTGGGTTGATAATGAAATGAACCTTCATGATGAGCAAGATAATTACTTAGAGTAGATATTTAATCTCTAAGTTATAGCTTTAAGGGCTTAGTTATTGAACCATTAGAGGAGGCCAACAGATCTCTCGAGGGGGTAGTGGAGCAGTGTAATTCCTTCCATTGAGGCAACAGTGGGGCATCTGAAAAAAATTAAAAAAATTTGACTTTTGATCTCACCAGTGTTTTTCTTTGAACCAACGCAACTAGTACATTGATTCAAAGAGGGGAAAAATGTAGACACTGAATTTATCAATTTCTACTATTAATCAAATAAAGCAATTTATTAAATTAATTCACTAATGTTCATCATGTTTAATTAAATAAATCAATTTATTTAATTAAAACCCTAAACTCCTCTCATTTGATTTAATAAATCAAATTATTTAAATCAAATGTCATAAACCCCCTATTCCCTTCAAATTGATTAATCCTGAATTAATTAACTCCTAATCATCATTATCCATTTCTCTAGCTTTTAACTGCCCTAAAGTTAAATCAACCCATGGTCAACTAACTAGGTTGCACATGAGATTCATTTCTTTTAATTATCTAATTACCCTATTTTCCTTCACAAAGGCATATTCTTTGAGAATATTCCTTCAATAAATCCAGTTATTTGACTTTCTTCGCCAAATATTAATGTTTCTTACAAAGGAATTTAAGCCTCTTACAAAGCCCTTAATGCCCCTTACAAAGGCATTAACTTCTCTTACATCCCTCTCACCCCTTCACCTACAAGCATTAACTCTACACATTCCCCAAAATGTGCTCAATCCTCATCCAATAGACTTGAGACAAGTGTCACAATCCTATTGGCTCCCTTTTTATCCCAAATTCCTCCAATCTCTTCATTCTTCAACCCTTCAACCCTATTTATAGAGGAATTCTCTATGAAGAAAGGATCCACTTCTTTATGCAAATTCATTATCTTCCAATTGCTATCATTATCTTTGAGGGAAATTGGACTTCATCACATACATTCTCAATCCACTCTTTCATGCATCAACATTATACACATTTTTATCACATCTTGGAAGCTTATCAAAGGCGGTGGGAAAGGGAATTCTTTCCACATCAAAGGAGCACCACTCCCACTATGGGATAGAGTTTGAATATGCTTTGATATCTTTTCATTTGTTACTTTGGTTTCTTATTGTCTTGTTTACATATTTAGCATGTTCAACTAGTATTTCATAGGAGTGCTTTATTTGGTTTGTTTAATTTGACTAATAATGCTAATATTTGTCAATCTTTGAGCAAATGAAGAATAAGTGTTCACATATACAAAGTTCTACCTATTGTATGTAGAGGCAGGGAGACACATTCGAAGGTTCCTCCCCTCAACAAGCCAATAAGATAGATAAGATATTAGTGACTATACTCAATAGAGTGAGGGTACTATTGAAGAAGAATCTTCCCTTTAACCAATATCTACTACACCCATAGAGGGGACATACCAAACCATGGGTGACATAACAGTCGATGATCCACCTGAACATGTTACCCTTGAGTTCTCAATCACCAACCAAGAGAGGGCTATTGCTCTGAAGAATATAACACCTTCAGCCCTCTCAATCTTCTATGGTTTGGTGATTAAGGACCCAAAGCTTGTAAATGTATACAAGATACATGATCATATGTTTAACACTCCTCACTTGTATTGAGGAAGTTTTATTGTACAAAATGTAACTGAAACTGATGTATCTCATGAATGTAAAGAATTATGTAATCAAGTGATGTTGTATATGTTAATTGAATGAATGAAATCAGTTATTCCTTTATGTTTAATTTATGATTGTATCTCATGGTTCTTTTTATTAAATGTGATGCCTAATGATGATTAGAATTTGATAATTACTAAGTTATATGGTTTTGATAATTTGGATAATGGGAATAAGTAATACAATCGTGCACCCTAGGGGATGTAGGGTAGTAATTAAGATCATGTTCAGTTTCACTTGTGCAACAATTCACTTTAAATTAAAAATATATACATGTTTTTTGTTGTTTAGGTTGTCCTCTGGGTTCTCGGCGTGGGGCGTTACACATGGTATTAGAGCCTAGGTTCAAACATTAGGCACTCTAGATACATCATGAGCCCATTGTGTTGACCTATTTGGTTGTATATTTAAGTTTATAATTAGCAATCCGATATTTGTCTGTAGGTGGTGTTGGTCCAAAAGTACAAAAACTAGTGGAAAGGATAGGACCCTCGGTGTAGTGCGCAATGCACCAATATCCTATCTATCGGGGATGCATTATGGACCCTTCGGTAACCTAATGATGTGAATCCGTGTATACAATTTTGGACTTTTGTTTTTCCTCCTGTCTTTTTTTGTCTTATACCTGTGGTTGTCTTTTGGTGATGATGTGTAGGAAATGCCTAGAAGAAGAGGTTGTGGTTGAGATTGGGGATATGGGAAAGGTCGTGGTGGAGGCCGTGGGGTCAACTGCCAAGATACCCTTTCCCAGAGTTCCCACCAGTTCAAACATGTGGAACAATCAGATCCTCAGACTAATCAAGAGAGGTATCCTGGGGAGGAGACATTGGGCCAAATCCTCCCTCGCCTCAAGTTGGCGAAGAATAAGGAAACTGTGGAATTGAAGCTGATTCTTAAGCATAAGAAACCGTCCATTGTTAGGGATTGGTCGCTAGGATGTGGATGAAATGCACCCTTCGTATCTAAGGAGGAGATTCTTCGAGGTCAACCCTCCTCTTCCTTGAGAATTGAGGTGGATTCTGATGAGGACCCAAAGGAATGTCCTCTTTCTGAGGGTGAAGGAACTAGATAAGGTATAATGAACCTCATTGTAATAAGGGCCCATGTGACCATGTTTTCGCATGTGACCCAGGATACTGTTGGATGTTATTCGAATATTCTAATACTTTAATGTTTAAATGCGATGACTCTCGATGATGTCTAGATACTATGACACTTTTATATTTTATGTTTTATGCTTATATTATAGTTGACAGATAAGTTTAATATCTTATGTGAAGCATCATTGATATAAAGATTATATGTATATCAGATGAATATTCTATTATGAGTTAAAATCTGTTCATGTGTAATAAATCTAGGATATGGAGCCCTTGTAGTGGCAAATTGTTTCTTTGTGCTTCTAAAAAGGTGTCAAATCCTTTTTTTTTTTTTTTACTACAAATGTAATGAGATTTTGTGAATGAATAATGAACAAAGTGGAACATCTTGTCTGAAAATGATGAGTAATTAATGAAAGTGTGTGTATTATGGGTATAAATATGTTGTTTTTTATGGAAGTTTAGAATTTTGATGTATCGGTTTCTTATCAATGCATCAAAGAAGACATATAAGTGATAGCACGGCTAGGAATGATCTTATGAATGCATATTTTTCTGAAAGGCTTCGACATGGGCTAAGAGGTACTCAAGATTTGATATCTTGGGGAGTGAATTCTAAAGTTGAGAACCTTGAGAAGTCACTTCTAATATATCATACCTTGAGGAGCTTCTCAGTACGTCAAGGATACATGAGTGTGGATAGAGTTGTTAGATCGCAGCCCTGTAGAAGCAGAAAGGTATTCTAAAAAACTTGCTTTTGGATGTGGATTGTCTCTATGTCAAATATTGTACTGCTTGCTTAATGAATGGACAAACTTGTTATGTGATTATTGGAGGTTATGACACTATGATGTTTAGTTCATGCTAATTGATGGCATTGTGATACTTTAATGCCTTGAGCTTGATACTTAGAGATCATGATTTTGGTGACACTGTCATGATTGATGATTTATATTATGGTTAGTGGATTAGTTAGATATATGTGTTACCATGTTTGATATCAGTTAATATGCATTGGTGATGGGAAACAGTGTCTCATCACTTGCTTGTGAGTGCCCTGCGACACTGCGACTTTTCCTTCATGGTGTGTCTGACTGTCTACTTTATGCACATGTTCGACCCTATTTTTTGTTGCAGGTTGTAGGTATAGAGCATCGACTCCACCTGATTATCAGATTTGAGCGTGCCAAAATCACAATGGAGCTTTTTGTTTTAGAGGTAACACTGGGCCCCCACACTGAGCCAGCGTCCTCATCGAGGATGAGTATCTGTAGTCTCACACCATTTGTCAGGTCAGTTCAAGTACTTTTATTGATGTTGTTGTCGCTTGGCTTATATTTCGTAATGCGATTAAAGGTATTGTTGATATTTGATTTGTTGATATCTGATGTGCTTAGTATGTTCCATTCATACCTCGCGACTTCCAGGAGTAAGTCGAATTCTAGGGGGGAAGATGTAGTTGGGGTCACTTACCATTGGGTGCTTAGTTTAATTGAATTACTTGCTTGATTGATTTTATATTAAGAATATTGTTGTTGGAGGGTGTCTCAATTATTTAAGTAAATGTTTGATACCATGGTGATATTAATAAATATTATTTATGTTTGTCTGATTTAAATGAAATTAAATTATGGTTAATATAAAAATATAAAAATAAAGTATGGTTTACTATAGTTTAAAAGTTAAAATTGATAAATTAAACTTTATCATATAAAAGAAATATTAAAATATGCATATATTAAATTAATTGAATTATGTAAGTTCTATGAGAATTTGGAATTAATAAATATCATAAAATGGATTTGGGGGTGGAAGTAACGAAATAAAGATATTTTAAATGAAAGGAAGTTAGCCTTTGTCAGGTGGGTAAGAAGGAATGAAATTTAAAATAGAAGTAGTTAGAAAATAAAGGAGTGGAAGTTATCTATTAGAGGGGCAATTGGCCTTTTATTTCTCACGGAGGAAAACTAATTTTGTTTTTTGGGGGATTGTCATGAATGTCTAATGGGGTTTTCTGGAAGCTGTCTCCATCTTCTGGAATTTCCTTGAATTTGGAAAATTCTCTAAAGCAGTTCTAGAAATCTTGGGGGTCTTTCAGTAGCTATGATATTTGGAGTGATTTGAGTTGCAGAAGGGAAGCTTGGAAAAAGCTGGAAGCTGACTCTCGGGGTTTTCTTTTGTCTGGAATCTGTTATTATCCCAATTGTGCAAGCTTTCTAGGTTCCATCATCTTCTCCCTGTTATACTTTATTATGTTGTAAGCCAATGATTCTTTGATTATTTAGGTCTGGAAGAAAAAATGAAATCTTCAGATATTGCAGTCTAAAATTGTTTTCCCTGTAGCTTAATACTCCATGTTTACAACCTTAATATTTGGGGTATAGTCAACGAACAAAACTCTTAAATTAAATAAAATTTTAGATCTATAAGTTATTGGGACAAATCTGAAACCCATTTTATGGTGTTATCCTTAGATGGCTTATTACTCCCTTCATATTTTGCATTTATGTTTTGTGGGAATTATATTGCCTCTGCCATTTGATAAGTACTGGAATGGTATCGTCCATGCTCACTAAGTAGTCTAATACCTCTAGCCATAGTCTTATTATCTCTGATGGAAGAAAATTTGGCTTAAAAATTCTGTCAATCTCTTTCCTTAAACTGTAGCATTATTTTGTTAATTCTGTAAGTATGAAACGTTGTGGTTGAATGTTGTTTGAAATTTGATAACATTCTAGTAACTTCTCTTTAATAATTTAATCTTGGTTATCTGTTTCTATCTTTTTCTCCTCATGATTATCCATTTGTTGAGTCCAAATAATGGCTGAAAACTAGTAGTTATCGGAGAGATACCTTCATATCCTTCCAATAGTATAATCTCTCTAATTCCATTGTCAACTTGTCTCTGCTACAACATTCGAACACGATAGAAGATCCAAATTGTTAAGAAGTTATAATAGTTGTCAACCTCTTATCATAGGGCACACCTATTGATAATATTTTATTATCCTTTATCTTGGAATTGTGTCTATTTCATTTTGCTTTATCAGGTGTTCACCTCTCATTGAAAATTAGTATGAAATATAGAATTCATTTGGCCTTATACAGTGCACGTTTCGTAGTGTAAGTCTGTCCTTGGCAATTTAAAACTTTGTCTTCTTTATAAAGGTTTACCCCTCATAATGTCAACTTAGTAACTTTAAGATTTCTTCTGTATCGATTTCCTTCTATTTTTGACATGAAGAGCTTTTGCAACCATTGACCATTGGCCCTTCTCTTATGTATGTAGTGACCTGCATTAATTCTTCTAATCTATGTTGCCTTCTCCTCCTTGGCTTCAACCCAACTCACACCAAATCGGCCCCTTCATCGTTTGACATGTGTAGCCTTTGGGGCATGGCTTTCTCCAGTAAAACAATTAGTTATTGAGATATAAATATATTATCTCCTAAACTGATTTGGATGAAAATTGTTAAGCTAAATGATAACTGTTAAGCTTTAGAGAGTAATTGTTCCAATACTTTAACCGACTTGCCTTTCAAATCGTAGGCTTAGATTGAACTTGATTGTGACTTAAATGAATTTAACTATAGTTTTACGTCATGCGCGCCCTTTTGATTAATTTCTATCTTTAATGGAGTTTGTAGTGATTATTGGAGTATGCCGACATTATCTTTAGTCACATTGTGTTGTCTGCTAATCGCCTTTGATTAGATTTATGATTATGGATTTTTTCTTATTTATCTTTAGTTAACTATAAGACGTTGAACACCTAATCTATAAGTTGTTATTGCAATAAAATTTGGGTATTTTCCTTTTGTTCAAGCCGGTAGTAAATATTTGTATGCTAAATATACGAATTCTCTAGTGATAAGATAGGTTAGCATTGGATCCAATAGTTATCTGAGTTTTAGGTTTATCTTTCTAAACTGGTGGATCCGATATGATAGATGTTTTAGCTTTCACATCAATGTGGTGGAGTTATCCAAATTGGAATTGGACAAGGTTCGATTGTAGCTATATATAAACATGTGTCATGTGTGCCCTATTGATAGTATCATTTGGATTGTTTACAGCACATAGTGCGCTTGATCTTAGGTTGTGCTTAATTATGTTTTGAATTATGAATTAGCTCCTTTGTCATATGCACATGGAAGAAGGTTTTGAGTATGGAACAAATGAGTACTCAAGTAAATAAATATATATATATATGTGTGTGTGTGTGTGTGTGTGTGATTGTTTTGGTATATACTTATTGTAGGCTTAATGTTGTATGTTATTTAATTTCAGTATTCTGTATTTAATTTAAGGGGTCTTATTTAATGGAAAAATAAAATGTGTCTTTATGTGCAAACGTGAGCCAATTAAGTGAACATTGTTGTCTTAATATTATACAATCATAGCTGATATGTATATTTGAAGAGCAATCCATCTATAAATGGTTAAATGGAATTAGTGTTTCCATGTTTTCTTATGGTTTCAAAATATTAATTTGAACTTGTGTGTAAATTCCCTCCTCGAATATGAGAGTTTCCTAGCAAAGCTTCTCCATAAGGACTTAGCTAATTATCTTCTATGATAAAAGATTCATGATGTATTCACTGAAAAGCTATATGTCACTATTTACTTTTCCCGATTGGAGAATATTGTAGTTGTCATATAGTGATAAGGTTTTACAATTAAGGTTTTGTATATTTGGACAATACCATCACCATGTCTTGCACAAAACCTGGGTGTTAAAAGGGACTAGGTCTTGATAGGCTAAGGTTACCAAATTATGAAGAAAACTTGATCTTTGGGTCAAATCAAATTGTACTTGAGAGAAAATGTTGGTTTTAGTAGTTAGAGAGGAAATGTTAGTTAATTAAAGTATTATTCAGGGAACTTAAATTTGGTTTGGTATCTCTTGACTTCACTGGTAATCTAATGGTGACAATCTCTAGGCAAATCCTATACTCGCCGAGTATGTTGTCACCATTGAACCTATAGTACTATCAGTAAGCATATTCCTTGTAAATTAGGTAATTCCTAGTCTTGAACTCCTTATTATTTAATGTGTATATCTCGCTCCATACTTACATTAGTTTATTTTATAATGAAACCACTGTTGTTTTTGATAGGCACTTATAAGAAGATTATTGTAGAATTTGTAAACATCAATGATGAACAAGAGTTGTATTTTACTTAGCATGAATTTGAAAATATCCACAAGATTGAGAATAAAAGAGTGTGTCATTTCTTGGGAGTAAATAATGAAGTGAAAGTGATAGGTGAAGTTACTGTTGTAAGCGATGCACAAGTTTATGTAATGTTTTTATGAGTTCAATTGTCTTCATGGTCATGATATAGTGATTGTTTGTATCTTTTTTTCCATGGTTATAATGTTTGGATAATTGCTTGCATTATATAAATGGTTGATTGGTGAAGGTGAGGTGCCTTGGTGTGATTTGTATTTGATACAAAAGTTGGGTAAATTAGTTATGGTTTTCTTCCAGAGGTTGGGGGGGAGATCTATTTGTCAGATTCTTCACTATCCTTAAGATGATTGTGTACATTAAATGAGTACATGATGGTTATTACCTTGCACTATACATCGATCTATTGTGTTGGAACTCTCGGAACGTGGTAGCGGGAAGGGTTATGCCTCGCTTTGAGTTTTGATTGAACCTTGAGTTTGTGCAAGTGGTGTCATTTTCAATTTTATTCTTTTTCGATCATCAATAGGGAAGAGGCTTACAATGGGGTCCAACACACAAAGGGGTGCCTGGATAACCCATGCAGAAGTTTTGTTAACAAGTGAAAACATAAAATAAACTAAAGGGATGGGTAACTAAAACTTTAACAAGATAAGTTAGTACCTTGCGTAGGCTCAAGCGATTGTTTAGGCTTGAGGTGAGACAGGAAGGCGTAGAATGGAAAATCAACTACCCCATCTCCACGAGAGGTAAGTTAATTCTGCATAGTTGGTATGAGGAGCCAGAGATCGGTAGAGGCTACCAAGATAACCCAAGATGGGGACTGGGTCCTACGAAGATCTACCTAGATAACCTATGACCAACTATGTGATGACACTTCCACTATGACAACCATGAGTTTCCTTGTTGATTTTACTTGAGTATTTGTATGCCTCTGGAAGCAGTCATTGATGTTGATCCTTTTCTTGACCTTGTGAGTTTTTCCAGTATTGTGATGTCTTGTCCTTGTCTATCAGTTGTGGTGGGGCCCTTTTTTACCTCCTAGCACGAGGGGTAAACCTTTTGGTTCACATGGTTGGGTGGAACGTATTACATGCTCCATTGGGTTCCCTTCTTGTTCGTGTTGCGATGTTTCCTCTTAATCCATTGACTTCTTCTCGGCATCATCTCTTGGGATTTGATCATTGTACTTGTAAATATATTGTATTTGATCATGTATCTTGTATCATATGTTAAGCACTCCTCACTTGTATTGAGGAATTTTTATTGTACAAAATATAACTGAAACTAATGTATCTCATGAATGTAAAGAATTATGTAATCAAGTGATGTTGTATATGTTAATATAATGAATGAAATCAGTTATTCCTTTATGTTTAATTTATGATCATATCTCATGGTTCTTTTGATTAAATGTGATGCCTAATGATGATTAGAATTTGATAATTACTAAGTTATATGGTTTTGATAATTTGGATAATGGGAATAAGTAATGTAGTTGTGCACCCTAGGGGATGTAGGGTAGTAATTAAGATCATATTCAGTTTCACTTGTGCAACAATTCACTTTAAATTAAAAAAAAAATTGTTTGTTTTATGTTGTTTAGGTTGCCCTCTAGAGTTCTCGGTGTGGGGTGTTACAATAACATTCACATGCCCTTGGATTACTTATGCCTATTCTATCCTACCCTTTGGGTTATGCAATACCCTAGCTACTTTCCAGAGGGCAATTCTTAGCATCTTCTCTGATTATGTTCATGAATCTATGGAAATATATATGGATTACTTCACCGTGCATATGGGAAACTTAGGAAGAAGCCCTTACTAATCTATAAAAGGTTTTGAAAAGATGTAAAGAACATAGCTTGTCCCTAAGTAATGAAAAGTGGTTTATGACGATGACTCAAGGAATTGTTCTAGGGAATTTCATAGCTAGTGAAGGGATCCAAGTTGACCCACATAAGATAAAGATCACTTCTACATTACCTGGTCCACAAAGGAAGAGAGATGTTAGAAGCTTCCTAGGCCATGCAGGCTATTAGAGGAGGTTTATTAAGGACTTCAATAAGATTGTAACACCATTATTTGTCCTGTTAACTAAAGATATAGAATTTGACTGGACATTAGAGTGCCAACATTCCTTTGAGGAACTTAAGGTAGCCTTAACTAGAGCACATGTTTTGAGGGGACCAAATTGGACATTACCCTTCCATATACACTTTGATGCTTCATATTTTTCTATTGGAGCAATTTAGGTTCATAAAGAAGGTACTAAGGAATATGTTATTTGCTATATTAGCAAGAACTTATAGGGAGCATAGCTAAATTACACTGTTACAAAGAAGGAAATGCTAGTAGTAGTATATTCCATTAACAAATTTAGGTATTACATTACTAGGTATGTTGTTTTTTCCCACATAAATCATACAGCTATAAGATACTTTATGAACAAACCTATGGTAGGGGGTAGACTAGTTAGATGGCTACTCCTACAATAATTTGATATCACAATAGTGGACAAGCTTAGGAAGGCTAATGTAGTAGCATTTTTTTTGTCAAGGTTTCCAACACAATCAGCAAAAGGGGTAGTAGATGACTCATTTCCAAATGAGCATTTGTTTGCTCTTAATGTACATACACCCTGGTATGCTGACATTGCAAATTATTTACTGATAGGCCAGATACCAACACACTTTTCTCCAAGGGAAAAGAGATAGCTAGTGCACAAGTGTTTTCCATATTCTTAGGTTTTTGGTTATCTATTCTACACATTGTTGTGCATGTTTTGCACACACGCCCTGCCGTAGGTAGGGACCCCCCCTTTTTTCGCTCCTGACAGGATACTTTACTCCTGTCTTGTTTTGCGTGCCCCATTTTCCAAGCCCAAATTGGTCATGTGCCTTCAAACGATCAAATTCCCCTTACCAAATTCACCTTCTTGGGGTATTCAAGTCTAGGGAGAAACAAAGTCCCCCGTCCCTTTTCTATCTTTTGTCTTGTTCCTGTTAACTTGGTCCATGATCGCTAGATTCGCTTTTTTCCACATTTTTGACTTTGGGGATAACTTTTTGGTGGATTTGGGATGTGTTTGTGGTGCCTAAGTGAACTACCAAAGTTTCGTCAATGTTCTGTTAAGTTTTGGTGGTTTCAGAACTTTCCCTCCAAAACTCCCTCCCTCTTTGGCTATTTTAGAAACATATGTGGACCCCCGCCGATCCGATTTCTGCATTTCTGACTTTGGGGGCAACTTTTTGGTGGATTTGGGATGTTTTTGTGGTGCCTAAGTGAACTGCCAAAGTTTCATCAACGTTGTGTTAAGTTTCGGTGGTTTCAGAACTTTCCCTCTAGAACTACCTTCCTCTTTGGATATTTTAGAAACATTTGTGGACCCCCGTCGGTCCATTTTCTGCATTTTTGACTTTGGGAATAACTTTGTGGTCAATTTGGGATGTGTTTGTGGTGCCTAAGTGAACTGTTAAGGTTTCATCAACGTTTCGTTAAGTTTCGGTGGTTTCAGAACTTTCCCTCCGGAACTCCCTCCCTCTTTGGCTATTTTGGAAACATTCATGGAACCCCATCAGTCTGGTTTCTACATTTTTGAATTTAAGGGCAACTTTTTGGTGGATTTGGGATGTGTTTGTGGTGCCTAAGTGAACTGCCAAGGTTTCGTCAACGTTCCGTTAAGTTTTGGTGGTTTGAGAACTTTCCCTCTAGAACTCCCTCCCTCTTTGGCTATTTTAGAAACATCTGTGGACCCCCGTCGGTCCGGTTTCTACATTTTTGACTTTGGGGCCAACTTTTTGGTGGATTTGAGATGTTTTTGTGGTGCCTAAATGAACTGCCAAGGTTTCTTCAACTTTTCGTTAAGTTTCGAGGGTTTCGAAACTCCGTCCTTCTTTGGCTATTTTAGAACATTTGTGGAGCTCCGGCGACCCGGCCTATGGAGCTCAACCCCTCCGTGGTTGTTTCCAATACTTCGTCCATCTATGGCCATTTTGAACATCTGTGGAGCCCCGGCGACTCGGCCTCCAAAGCCCGGCCCCTCCATGGCCGTTTCTGAGACTTCGTCCCTCTATGGTTGTTTTGAACATTCGTGGAGCCCCGGCGACCCGGCCTCCGGAGCCCGGCCCCTTTGTGGCCATTTCTGAGACTTCGTCCCTCTGTGGCCATTTTGAACATTTGTGGAGCCCTAGCGACCTGGCCTCCAGAGCGCGGCCCCTCCGTGGCCATTTCTGGGACTTCATCCCTCCGTGACCGTTTTGAACATCCGTGGAGCCCTGGTAACCCGGCCTCTAGAGCCCGGCCCCTCTGTGGCCGTTTCTGAAACTCTATCCCTGCATGGCCTATTTGAACATCCATGGAGCCCCGGCAACCCGGCCTATGGAGCCCAGCCCCTCTGTGGCCATTTCCAAGACTTCATCCCTTCGTGGTCATTTTGAACATTCGTGGAGCCCTGGTGACCTGGCCTCCAGAGCTCGGCCCCTCTATGGCCGTTTTGAACATCCGTGGAGCCCCGGCGACCCGACCTCCAAAGCTCAACCCCTCCATGGCTGTTTCTGGGACTCCATCCCTCTGTGGCCATTTTGAACATCCATGGAGCCTCGGCGACCCAGCCTCTGGAGCCCGACCCCTCCGTGGCTGTTTCTGGGACTTCGTCCCTCCGTGGCTATTTTGAGCTTCCAGTTTTTGTCAAATGAGACCAATCTTAAGGAATTTTTTCTGGGCACTCTTCCTTCCCCTTTTCCCTTGCGCTATAATTGAAAAATCTTGATTTTGCTATGTTTTGTGGGGTCCGGGAACTTCCCTTCCTGTTTGTTGTCCCTTGTTCATTGTCTGCCCCCTTGGGCCCACATTAATGTTTATGATCTAAATGAGCTCCAAATATGAATATTATGATCTTTTGATGATGCATGGATGGATCTAACAAGGATTTTTTAAGATTTGACTAATGTTTTCCTTTATTTGTGTATATAAGCACTTATGACACTTCATGTATATAGGATTCAAGAAGTCTACTACAGGTCCGTCAGGAGACCCATCGAGAAAGTTGAACAAGGAAAGGCATATAGCTCCTATCACCATTTATTTCATGCCCACCTTTCTTTGTAGCACCCATCAATAGAACTAGCATTAGAAGTAGGCATGTGCCAAGGAGTCAGTGACAAAATGCAAGGGGGTGGTCTTGAAGAAAGCATAAGGGAGTTGTCTGCTCGAATCAAGGGCAACCAATCCATTGGTGTCAATTGTCAACGGGCTCGTTTGATCCAAGGAAGAACACTGCAAACACATCAAGTAGGAGGGAAACTTTCAGGTAGTTTATGCTACAGTGAAAAGGGAAATCAGCTAAATGACAAAATTGCTACAATGACTAGCACTAGATGACAAAATAGAGAAAAGATAGGGAATGTATTTTTAATTGCTGAATATTGTGAGGTAGGTGAAACCCTATTGTAAACAAATCTAGTCCATTTGTTGCAAATTGAACCTAGCCATTCATTTGGGCTTTGGAAAACTATAAATAAGGGCTTGCCCCTCATTTGTAATTTGTTGGAGAATTGATGTAAAGACATTCTGCAGCAATAGAAAGCAGCATTGCATGATTTATGGGTGTTCCTTTTGAGTTTGCTCTTTATGTATGCATGGTTAAACTTCCCTATTAGTTTAGGTGTTAGTTTTTTGAATGGTTGTCATGATGGTGTTGTTGTTATAGTATTTGATGAGCTTCCAGCCCATACTTTTAGCACTTATTGATGACAAGCTACTGTACAAAGTTAATCTGGGCTTCTTTTTGTCATTGTTGCAACCTAGTTCAATTGCATGTTCATTATGTGTATGTGTGATTTGAAAATTAGCAGACCTTAGAAGATTACACTAGTTTTGTGTAGCTGTAGGTTTCTCTTGGTCAAGCAAAACTCAGTTTAGGAAGTCTGTCTACTGTAGCAGCCACCATTATTACTATTCATTCATAGCTTAGGATTAGAATAGTTTTCTTAACCCTTCTCCTTTTGCTATTTCTTTTAATCCTTGGTTAGAGTAGGATCCAAAGCATCACCATGAAGCTAAATCAGATGAACTTGATGAGTTTCAGCTTGCTGTTTTGAGTGGACAGCCATTGTTCATTCACTTCCAGCACTTTGAAACTGCATTTGCAAACCCAATTTCCCATGCTTTGTAACTCATCCGTAAGTTCACTTTGTGATTCCAGCAAATCACATAAATCAATTGATATATTCCAAGCACTGTCAAGACCTCACATTAGAGACCTTGGGATAGTGTTCTGCAATCTGATTGTGGAAGATTGTCTTTCAAGAGAGGTAGTGCACCTACGCACTACCTGTGTTGAGAAGTGCATAAAAAACACATCAACAGAACTGGCGCTAGAAGGAGGGCTGACATGTTGGGAATAAAAGGCTGAAGGTTGGAAGTGATTCATTTTATACCCTCCTCCTCCTAATGCCATCAACAGAACTGGCGCTAGAAGGAGGGCTGACACGTTGGGAATACAAGGCTGAAGATTGGAAGTGATTCATTTTATGCCCTCCTCCTCCTAACGCCATCAATAGAACTAGCGCTAGAAGGAGGGCATGACATGTTGAGGCTACAAAGCTGAAAGTTGGAAATCGAAAAGAGCACTTTCAAAGAAGAAATCTGAGATAGGGAGATCTCTTTCAATGCTAAAAATCAAAAAATTCTGAAGGCAAGTAGAAGCTGAGTCAAAATGGAGCAGCATGCACAAATTGGCATCACTCAGCTGCATGCAGATTTGAATAAGAGATTGAAGAAGCCATTGCAATAATTTGCATTGGCGGATAAATGTCGGATCCATTGCACTTGCAGGCACAACGAATTGGGATGTTTGACTTTCTTGAGCAGAATCGAAAGGATCTTGCAGGGAGAAATTCCCTTTTGGAAAATATACTAGCCCTTGGCTCCCAAAGACCCAGAGGAAGATTTGACAACCAAAGCAGCCAAAGCATTCAAGGAGCTAATCCAAGAACATTTAAGCAGTAAGGATGGACCAAGATTGGAGGAATTACTAATGGCAAGTTGGTGTAGATTTCACAATGCACCACATTTAGAATTTACATGTCCATCATGTGACAACATCATCGCTCAAGCCAAGGGTTGTTCGAACAAGTTGGACCAACCAACTCCTAATGAAGAGAAGTTATCCCTTGAGGCAAAAGAGCTGTCAACATCTGGAGGACAGCAAGGTAAGGATGAACCAAGAAATTTGATACAAGTTGATGTTGGAGCAGCAGACATTGAAGTTGAAAACTAGGAGGAAGAAGCAGATTTCACTAGGACAGTAAGGTGCCTTGGTGAAAATCTGATTGAAACTAATTTAGAAGGACTTCCCTCCACCAATTGAAGGAAGTCCTCCACTCCAGAAGAAAAGCAATTGGTAGGTGATGATGAGCCAATGAAGTCTGCGGCCGTGCATGTTGGGACAGCCAATGAAGATGTTGAAGAACAAGAAGAAGAAAATGTTGACAACATTGGAGCAGCAAAAAATGATGACGAAGGTATAAGTGAAATTAGATTAGAAAGCCTCCCCTTCACCAATGACAGTGATTGAGGATCTGAAAATGCAGATTTGGAGGAGTGGGAACAACCACTCGCCATGGCTGTCTACCATCAAGCTTCTTTTTCAAGTGATGATGAGGACCCGATTATAGAGAGATATGACTAGCTCGTCTCCAGGTTGGAAAAGGATTGGTCAGAGCTTAAATACCAAGTGGATTTGGAGGTGCTACTATTGCCAAATTGGTGCAAACTTCATGATTCATCACACTATGAGTTTGCATGTGAGCTATGCAAAGAATCCATTAAGCAAGTCAAAGGACAAGTGAGGCAGCCAAGCATACCACTTCCTGCAGTTGCTTCAAGGATGGAACCTGAAGACCAAGAGCCTAAACTGAGTGATGACTCAGCTAAAGGAAAACCTAAAGAGGATGTTGGGGCAGCAATAGAAGAAGGACAACAATACAGTCTTGGACTTCCGAGTGATGAAGTAGATCAAGCAAGAATGTTTTCCATCAGTCACCGAGAAGTTCTTCCTCTTGAAGAGCAGTTGTGTAACATGGACGATAGGCTTTTTGGCAAGTCTTTGGAGGGAAATTGTGCAGTAGACTTTGGTCCCCTCGATGAGGTGCCATCAATTGATGACTTCTTTCCATTGGGAGCTGCACTACGGAGGTGTGCTCATGTCGAGGAAGAGCACATCCCAGAAGACAGTAGCGATGAATACATACTCCTTGAGCCCCTGAACAGTGATGCACTAGATTTTCCAAATTGGGAGAGGAGCTCCTTCTCCATTTATAGTGATAGTGAGCAAGAAGAAATAAATGAACGTCATAATGAGATGCATGAAAAAAAAAAGGAAGAAGACAAAGGTGGGGGTGCTTTGATGGCTTCCAACAAGTATGACAGAGTTGACCAACTACAAGATGCAACTTGGAGCCCTTCCGCCATGACCATTGTTGATCCTCCTTCATATTTAGGGAGTTGTAATAGGACAGATTCATGCATGTCATTGTCCCACGACGTTGAACACCACATAAATAAGGACAACGCTTGGGGAAGTAGATGAGACAACATGTTGCCCCTTAGGGACAGCAACCAAGTGGATCCCAAGTTTGCAGATGATCAATGTGGAGAAGTATTTCTTTTTGAAGAACTGTCAATCGGGGTTGTAGGTCCCATTGGTAGATTGGAAGAGTTGTTTGCTGCCCCATCCTCCCAGCCTTATGCAAGCTTAATGTCTGAAGTGTTGCACCCTCCACTATGCCCGCTTGAGGCTACCGATGCAACGATCAACGATGTTGTGCTTGCTCTCGACTGTCCAACGCCGCCACCTCCATGTGATGACATCTAGGTTCTATCCTTCTTTGCCCCTATTATTTCTCATAACTGCACTTATTATTTTGATTATGGGAATGAGAGAAAACGAACATGTTTATGGATTAACCATGGGTTCAGTGAGCCTCCTCAATTGCTGATTTTTCATGATGACATGATTGAACTTGAGTGTTGCAACGTTGAATTTCTTTTTTTCAAAATATAAAGATAAATTTGCATGGTTAAGAATTATAACGATTGCCCTTTTTTTTGTGCATGCATTACAAAATCCAATAAACGTTAATGTCAGCTGACCCTACTTGAACATAGTGCTTTGTAAATATCTTTGTACATAGCCCATTTTGAGTAGTATAGGTTTCCTATAAATACTCCACTTTCTTGTTTTCCTTAGGTTAGTTGGTTTGATGTAGGTTGCTCGCTTTGTAGGTTGTTTGATTTTTGTTTTCTTTCGCTTTGCTGTTGTTTTGCTTGGGGTCCCTCTACTTTTAGCTGGGCACATTTGTGTGCACAACAACCATACTTATCGCCTGGGGTTGTTCTACGTATTTCTTTGTCAAACTGTAATCAAGTCTTTAGAGTGGATGGTGAAGGTCTTTTGTTAGTGTCAAGTGATTTGGGTGTTTGATTCAAAGAGGATAAGTTGTTGGTTTAGTCTGACTCTGACGTATTCTAAAATCTTACAGCTCTTACACATCTTAAGAATCCAACGGTCACTGTAGAGCCTTTTGTGAAGTCTAGTTAAGTGAAAAATCTAAAATTCTGCTCCAGTGCCACTGTGATCCTCAGCCCTGAGTGTGAGCTTCAATGCTTGTGGGTTGAAATAAAAGAGCTAAAAAGAGAAAAGAAAGAAAGAAATAAAACATTGAAAATTAAAACAAAGAAAAATTCAACTTTTCAGGGGTATCCGAGCAACTCTACCAGGGCTATGGACGCCCAGCCGGTAGTAGAGCAATGTTAGGGAGAATCACAGCGACAACCTCGTTGGGGCTATGGACGCCTGACTGGCAGTGAGGCAATGTCCCAGATGCTTTTGGAGTTAGAATAAACTATGTAGCTTGACTTGATGGAGCTTGGGTTCCTATAGCAACCGAACGATGGGAATTAACACAATTGCACACACTTAGATTTTCAACATACTAAAGGTTGGGTTGGCTAATGGTTTTGACCCTTTAGTTGGGCGTCTAGTTTGTTTTCCCTAGCATGAAGGTCGAAACCAAAGATTCTGGGTTTGTGATTCTAGTTTGTCATCAAAATGCTCTAGAGCATTTCCCCAGCGAGTTGCCATTTGTTGTGCATGTTTTTCACACATGCCCCACCATAGGCAGGGACCCCCCTTTTTTCGCTCCTGACAGGCTGCTTTGCTCCTGTCTTGTTTTGCATGCCCCATTTTCCAAGCCCAAATTTTTCATGTGCCTTCAAACGATCAAATTCCCCTTACCAAATTCACCTTCTTGGGGTATTCAAGTCTAGGGAGAAACAAAGTCCCTCATCCCTTTTCTGCCTTTTGTCTTGTTCCTGCTAACCTGGTCCCTGATCGCTCGATTCGCTTTTTTCCACATTTTTGACTTTGGGGATAACTTTTTGGTGGATTTGGGATGTGTGTGTGGTGCCTAAGTGAACTATCAAAGTTTCTTCAATGTTCCTTAAGTTTCGGTGGTTTCGGAACTGTCCCTCTGAAACTCCCTCCCTCTTTGGTTGTTTTAGAAACATCTGTGGACCCCCGTCGGTCCGGTTTCTGTATTTTTGACTTTGGGGGCAACTTTTTGGTGGATTTGGGATGTTTTTGTGGTGCCTAAGTGAACTGCCAAATTTTTGTCAACGTTTCGTTAAGTTTTGATGGTTTCAAAACTTTCCCTCCAGAACTCCCTCCCTCTTTGACTGTTTTAGAAACATCTGTGGACCCCCGCCGATCCAGTTTCTTCATTTTTGACTTTGGGGATAACTTTTTGGTGGATTTGGGACGTGTTTGTGGTGCCTAAGTGAACTGTCAAGGTTTCGTCAACGTTTTGTTAAGTTTCGATGGTTTCATAACTTTCCCTCTGAAACTCCCTCCCTCTTTGGCTATTTTGGAAACATCTGTGGACCCCCGCCGATCCGGTTTCTGCATTTTTGACTTTAGGGGAAACTTTTTGGTGGATTTGGGATGTGTTTGTGGTGCCTAAGTGAATTGCCAAGGTTTCATCAACATTTTGTTAAGTTTCAGTGGTTTCAAAACTTTCCCTCTAGAACTTCCTCCCTCTCTGGCTGTTTTAGAAACATCTGTGGACCCCCACCAGTCCATTTTCTGCATTTTTGACTTTAGGGGAAACTTTTTGGTGGATTTGAGATGTTTTTGTAGTGCCTAAGTGAACTGCCAAGGTTTCTTCAACGTTTCGTTAAGTTTCGAGGGTTTTGGAACTCCATCCTTCTTTGGGTGTTTTAGAACATCCGTGGAGCTTCAATGACCTAGCCTCCAGAGCCTGGTCCCTCTGTGGCCGTTTCTGAGACTCTATCCCTCTGTGGCCATTTTGAACATCTGTGGAGCCCCGGCAACCCAGCCTCTAGAGCCCAGCCCCTCCGTGGCCATTTTCGAGACTTCATCCCTCCGTGGTCGTTTTGAAAATTTGTGGAGCCCCGGCCTCTGAAGCCTGGCCCCTTTGTGACCATTTTGAACATCTGTAGATCCCCGACGACCCAGCCTCTAGAGCCCGGCCCCTCCATGGCCATTTCCGGGACTCCGTCCCTCCGTGGCCATTTTGAGCTTCCAGTTTTTGTCAAATGAATCCAATCTTAAGGAAGTTTTTCTAGGCACTCTTCCTTCCCCTTTCCCCATGTGCTATAATTGAGAAATCTTGGTTTTGCTATGTTTTGTGGGGTATGGGAACTTCCCTTCTGGTTTGTTGTCCCTCGTTCGCTATCCACTCCCTTGGGCCCACATTAATGTTTATGATCTAAATGAGCATCAAATATGAATATTATGATCTTTTGATGATGCATGAATGGATCTAACAAGGATTTTTTAAGATTTGACTAATGTTTTCCTTTATTTGTGTATGGAAGCACTTACGACACTTCATGTATGCAGGATTCAAGAAGTCTATTGCGGGTCCGTCAGGAGACCCATCGAGAAAGCTGAACAAGGAAAGGCATATAGCTCCTATCACAATTCATTTCATGCCCACCTTTCCTTGTAGCACACATCAACAAAGCTAGCATTAGAAGCAGGCTTGTGCCAAGGAGTCAGTGACAAAATGCAAGGGGGTGGTCTTGAAGAAAGCATAAGGGAGTTGTCCACTCGAATCAGGGGAAACCAATCCATTGATGTCAATTGTCAACGGGCTCGTTTGATCCAAGGAAGAACACTGCAAACACATCAAGTAAGAGGGAAACTTTCAAGCAATTTTTGCTACAATGAAAAGGGAAATCAACTAAATGATGAAATTGCTACAGTGACTGGCACTAGATGACAAAACAGAGAAAAGATAGGGAATGTATTTTTAATTGTTGAATATTGTGGGGTAGGTGAAACCCTATTGTAAGCAAATCTAGGCCATTCATTGCAAATTGATCCTAGCCATTCATTTGGGCTTTGGAAAACTATAAATAGGGGCTTGCCCCTATTGATGGCGATTTTGACACCACAACAATACAAGCAGAATATTGCTATTCTGCTTCTCCTGAAAGAGAAAGGCAACACATGGATGCCTTAGCTCCCAGGGTCTTTGTAGTTGGGTCTCAACTGTGCTGATGTTACTCAGTGGTCGATGCAATAGTAATATTCAAGGGGCCTGCTGGTGTTGAGCTTTTAGATTGTTCTAAGATCAAGCATGAAATAAAACCTACTCTAACAGGGTTTTTTAAAGAAATATAAAAAGAGATAAGTCAGAGTTTTGAAACAGAAAAGAATAATAGTTCATCCAACCTTAACCAGACTTGTTAACTTAAAGGAATTTGTAAACCAAAACTACAGAACAAAGTAAACTTGTGATTGACACAAAGCCTCTTTCATTCATAGTGCTAATTCGCATAACAGATTTTAATTACCATTTAAATAAAACACAACATAATATTTCATTCCTTGAAGAGTTCACAAATCAAATGATCAATTTAAGACAAACATCATTCTGGAACACAACATGAAGGAGATTAAACTTTGATTGCTTCTACTGTTAGTAAAATAGATAAGCAATATTTACAACGCTGGCACAATCACCAGTGTACAGAGAATCTAAGGCCCCAGATTGTTTCCAACTACACTAAGAGAACTTAGAAAATACATTACAGTCTGTACCGAAATCTAACTGCTAAACAAGAAGACAAGAGAAGCTCCCATTACTCAGAATCAAGATGCAACTCTATCTCCTTATGTTAACTGACTAACTCCTAACAGTTCTAACTCTAAACAGTTCTCAGTCTAGAAGTTCTCTAACCCTCCAAGTTCTAATCTAGAAGTGCTAACCTTTTACAAAAAGGCAAGAATTCCTTATATATAGAATGTACCAATAGGAATGTGTTGTCCCTTACACTAGGGTTTACAAAATATCTGCAGACTGTGGGAGAGTCGGCCCTCAGATCTTTCTGAGGAAAGTCAAAACTGCATTCAATGTGAAGCCCTGTTGTCCATGCTGAAAAGTTGTTCCAGGGATGACCTTAGATCTTTTGCAGCTATAGCCTTTACTCTCATGTCTCTGTGTCCATCTTCAAGTTCTGTTGGGGGTCACCTTGAATGCTCAGAATATCTCCATTAATATTGATCTACCTCCTTGCCAACGGTCATTACAGTTGTCCCTATGAGTCACAGTTTCTTCTTTCCTTCGGCCTCCTTCTATTCTGGACTTCTCTGTACATTTGACCGCTCTTCTGGAAATGCCATCAGGCCTCCCTGTTGATTTAAACCTTTCACCTGAGTCGATCCATTTCCTTTTGGATCTTAGAAGGAATCCATTTCACTCGCATTTTGTTGTTCTTCATCATAGGGGCAGTCAATCGATGAAAGGGACCGATGAGTCACTCTTTTGGCTCCTTCTGATTGGTTGGGCATATGCCAAGCGAGCTCCCCAGGCAGTCAAAGGTGGTCCAATCAACATCGCATGTCGGTGAGACACCATCGGTGTCTCCCTGATGCGACTTCACCATTATGCAGTTATCGGCATGACACAAAACAATCAGCAAGAGGTTTCGGCGAGCTGAAGAAGTCGTATCGAGCTCATAAAACCAATTGGCAAGACTCCTTCATTTCGCTGAGACCTCCCGGTGAGGATGCAAATCTTTCAGCGAGCCCTTTTATTTTCTCCCCAAACCTATTCTGTCAACAAGAGTCATGGTGAAGCTAGACTCGCTAGGTGGGCTCATCTCGGATGTCGGGGAGACTGTAATGCTTTGGAGAGACCTTACCCTAATTTTATCTTCTCTTACCGAGCCTTCCCTTGTTATCGGCAAGACTCCCTTCCTTCACCAAGACCTTATGGCAAAAACATGACCCTCGGTGAGAAGTCTTGGTGATATCCACCTTGTGTCGGGGAGACATTATCAGATCAGAAAGACATCTTACCGAGCCCGTTCCTTTGTTCAGAGTCTCCCTGAGCTCTTTCTATTTCGGTGAAACACCCACCTTTCGACAAGAACTCCTGGCGAATTCCCTTCGAGCTCATCTTCCTTTCGGCAAGAGCTTGTTGGGTCGACAGGAAGTCACCGCGAAAACACCTCATTCGTTTGAAGTCTCCCCGACCCCTCTTTTCTCCTCGAGATCCTTTTCTTTTCAACGAGACTTTCGAAATTCGCTAAGACCTTACACCGAGGTCTTATCCTTCATCGAGTGTTCATTTGAGTTCGGGGAGAGGTTGTTTAATCGATGAGTCATCTCGCCGAACCTTAGATTTTTCGACGAGATCTTTTTGTCCTTTCGGTGAGACAATCTCACATCGGTGGGACCTTTGGCCGAAGCCACTCTGTTTTGCCGATGTCATTTTTTTGTCACTGTGACCCCAACTCTTTGGCTAGACATTATGCCGAAGGTTTTATCCTTCGCCGAATGCAAATCCCTTCAGCGAGACCCATGCCAATTGGCAAGATCTCCTATCGAAGGAAAAATATCACTGACCTTAGACCTTTGATGGGACCTATCCCTGTCGGCAAAACACTTTGATTCTCTCCCTGAAGACATACTGATAGAATCCCCCGCGCTATGTTGGTGTGACTAGAGCCGCTCGGTGAGACGTTACCCTGATGCAATTGAGTCCCACCAAAGTGTGTTTGCTTTGTTGGCAGTCGGCGAGACTTGAAACTTTCGCCAAGACCTCTTGGCGGGGAGAAAACCTTATGCCGATATATGAATCCTTTTGATAGCGGTCGGTGAGACATGGAGATTTTTCCAAGACAGTCCCCCGAGGACCAACTTACGCCGAAGTGTAGCTCCCAGTCGTCGTGACTATATTTCATCAACGAGACATTACACCAAATTCCCACACTCTCTCCGAAGACATCCTTGTCGTTGAGACTGCACCCATTCGCTGAGACTTCTTGGCGACGTGATCTTTCTTTGCCGATATACGGACCCTTCCCCATCGGCAAGACTCCTGTCGTTCGGTGAGAGCACATACCGAAGAGAACTCCCGCCGAAGTGTAGGCCTATATGCACTAGTCGGGGAGACACAAAAATTTCACCAAGACTTTTTCTCGAAGACAAGCTTTTATGCCGATGGGAAGCCGATAGTCGTCGGGACTCTAAATGATGTGTTGTCAATTGGCAACTGCATGTGAACTCCAGTCGCGGTGACATCCCTGAAGTCTTGCCGACAGGCAACAAAGACGCATACTTAGCAAAATGCACTATAAATCGGGGAGACTTTGATGATCTCATGGTGATATGACCTGTAATGTGGAGTATCCGGACTTGATGGAATCTATAGTGCAACAGGGCTAGATATGGGGAAAATATGATCATGGTGGGACTTTTCTGGAAACTTTGCGAGTATGGACAATATGTAATATCATCAAAATTGTGTAGTTCTAACACCCCCTTTGGATCCTTAGCAGACAGAGCCAAGCCACCAGTCAGCAAGAGGTTAGGAAAGTCTTGCCGACCTTTGCCTTAGCTAATTTTCATGACCAACTGGATTGAAGAATGCACCCCAATTAAGCTCCCTTGACAAATATCATCCTGTATGTGATTTAATCCTGCATTCAACAAAGAAAACCATAGTAAAGATCACACAAACAGAAGTTAATTAATCAAAATCATCACTAAAATGAATCCTATGTCAGTAGGGTACCGCTAAATCTTTGAACAAAATGATCATACAAATAGTTTGGGTTTTAGGCTGACCCGCGGAATCCAAGCCAGGGTGGAATTTTGGAGAATTCTGAGTCAAGCGGATTCCAGTGGAATAAACATGAAAACACCCATTAGAAACTTAATCTGACCATTATCAATCAAGGAACAGCATGTGAGATCTCGAAATAGCATCAATTATTCATAAAATGCATCATCATTTATTAACTAGCCTTACTACTCCATACTTCTTCACATTCCACCAGATTCCAGGGAAATCCGCATGGGACAGATTTCCATGAAGGAGAAGACATTCTGAGAAACCTGGAACAAACAGGGAACAACAGATTTTGAGAAAAATCTGGGGGAGAAAGAAATCCACAAAAATCCGGTCCACGCGGATTTCTACGAAGACCGAAAATCCCCGAACGACAACGCTCAGCCGAAGTTTGAGCGAGATCCGGGAAAATCCGAATGGGGCAGAAAATCCTGAACAACAGCGCTTAGCCGGAGTTCCAGCGAGATCTGGGAAAATCCGAATGGGGCGGAAAATCCCAAACAACAGGAGAAAACCCGAATTCCAACTGAGGCAGAACCAAACCTTGACAAAAGCATAAGACAAACTCAGGCAGAAAACCAGAAGAACCACCAAGGGGAAAGCAAGTAACCAAAAGCAAAAAAGAAACCAAAAAGAAGAAAGGGGGACCCATTTTGATCCAAAACAAAGTGGGGTGGTTATGCAAGGCATAACAGCCCCTCATTTGTAAGTTGTTGGAGAACTGATGTAAAGACATTCTGCAGCAATATAAAGCAGCATTGCATGATTTATGGGTGTTCCTTTTGAGTTTTCTCTTTATGTATGCATGGTTCAACTTCCCTATTAGTTTAGGTGTTAGTTTCTTGAATGGTTGCCATGATGGTGTTGCTTTTATAGTATTTGATGAGCTTCCATCCCATACTTTTAGCACTTTTTGATGACAAGTTGTTGTGCAAAGTTAGCCTGGGCTTCTTTTTGTCATTGTTGCAACCTAGTTCAATTACATGTTCATTATGTGAATCTGTAATTTGAAAATCAGCATACCTTAGAAGATTGCACTAGTTTTGTGTAGTTGTAGGTTTCTCTTGGTCAAGAAAAACTCAGTTTAGGAAGTTTTTCTACTATAGCAGCCACCATTGTTACTGTTCATTCGTAGCTTAGGATTAGAATAGCTTTCTTAACCCTTCTCCTTTTGTTGTTTCTTTTAATCCTTGGTTAGAGTAGGATCCAAAGCATCACCATGAAGCTAAATTAGATGAACTTGATGAGTTTCAACTTGTTGTTTTGAGTGGACAGCCACTGTTCATTCACTTCCAGCACTTTGACACTACATTTGCAAACCCAACTTCCCATGCTTTGTAACTCATCTGTAAGTCCACCTTGTGATTCCAGAAAATCACATAAATCAATTGAGATATTCTAAGCACTGTCAAGACCTGACATTAGAGACCTTGGGATAGTGTTATGCAATCTTATTGTGGAAGATTGTCTTTCAAGAGAGGTAGTGCACCTATGCACTACCTGTGTTGAGAAGTGCTTAAAAAACACATCAACGCACATGCCCAGAAAATATCATGCAAAGGTATATAAGAGAAGATGAAGTCTTTGATATAACATGATGAGCCCTATGGGGGTCACTTTGCAGCCAAAAAGAGAGCATTCAAGATCGTCACAAAAGGTTACTACTAGCTAACTATACATAATGATTCTATCAAGTACACAAGAAGTTGTGATAGATTCCAAAGAATGGGTAAGCCAAAGCCAACCAAGGCTGATGAAATGCCTTTGCAACCACAATTGACACTAGCACCCTTTGATAAATGGGGTCTAGATTTCATTGGCCCAATTTCACCTACATCTAACAACAAGGAGTACATTCTAGTTTGCACTAATTATCTAACCAAGTGGGTGGAAGTGAAGGCATTACAATTTTCCAGAGATGAAAATATTGCTAAATTCTTGTACGAAGAGATTTTTACTAGGTATGGAGTACATGGGGAGATAGTAACTGATCAGGGTCCACAATTTATTTCAGAGCCCATTACAAAATTGGTTGAAGAATATGAAATAAGGCACAAAAATTCTACACCTTATCACCCTCAGACCAATGGCCAGGTGGAGGTTACAAACAAGGAAATTGAAAATATTCTGACCAAGACAGAGTAGTTACACAGGAAAGATTGGGTTGCTATATTACCAGAGGTGGTATGGGCATACAGAATCACATGGAAAACAACTACTGGTTTCACCCCCTATGAGCTAGTATATGGTAAAACAGTAGTTCTCCCAATAGAGTTTGAGTATAAAACACTCAGAACAGTAGTGGAACTAGACATGAACCTCACAGCAGCACAAAAGGATAGGTTGCATAACTTAAATGGGTTGGATGAAATCAGGATGGAAGCAATGCATCATACATAAATAGTACATAAACATAGGACAGAATGGCATGACCAATATATAAAGACAAAGGAATTCAATGTAGGGGATTGGGCCTTATTGTATGATTCAAGATATAAAGATTTTAAGGGAAAACTCCAATCTAGATGGTTGGGACCCTATGAGATAAGCCAAGTTTTTACTAATGGGTATTCAAGTTGGAAACCATGGATGTAGTAAAGTTACCATTGTTGGTTAATGGCCATAGGTTGAAATTTTATAAAAACCAGTACATAAAGATGATTTCATTCTTTCTCTCATTCAACAGTATGGTATTATTAGTGATTCAGATACAAATATAGAACCACGCAATGATGACTTAGTAGCAAATGTACCAAGTTCTTCAAGTGACTCAGTGGTTGAGCTACATAGCTCACCCCCTGAGGTCATAGAAGTTTAATTTACTAATTCCCCTCACATACACACACAACATAGTTACAATGATACACATTTGTTTTGCAACATTATCCATATTGCAGTAGGGACCTATAGTTTCATGAATTAAAGTTATATTTCAGTTAGGGACCTGTTGCAGTAGGGACCTATAGCACAATATACATGACTTTTCAAACTTCAATTTGGGACATATTTTCGAAGGAACCCGCCACACCATTTGTCAAAAATTTCAAAATTTGGCACCACATTAATTGCAGTTTATCACTTTTCACTCTAGTTTTTCTATCACGCATGCAACAAATCAACCTGTTATTTTGGTATATGCAGCATGATCATCTCAATTCATGATGCATATTTCAAATTCCCAAAATTCAAACTATCACTTCACCTTCCCTCATCTATACATTTCGGCTCATTTCAAACCATGCACCAACCTGTCATTCAATTCACACTCTATCCATTCATTCATTGCAATTAAATCATGTCAAATCAGCACCATACAATGGATAATCTTCAAATAAGCCTCACACAAGTGGTGTTATCTTCATAATATTCAATAGGTACACATACTACACAACCATAATTAACATGGCTTTTCATTATGTTCAATATGTACTTGCATTAAATTATGCATACTTTCTATTAATTACTTCTATTTCCATACTTTGTAATTATTACCTTCACCTATTTTTCCTAACTTGAAGTGAGGACACTTCAAGAATTTCAGTTGAGGGGAAGGGTAATATATAAGCCAAAATTTTAGTTTATGTTACCACCAAAAAGCTAAATGTAGAACCAAGAAGCAAATGTACAAACCTTTTTGGCATACCCTTTTTTGCTCCTACAACCTTTTTTCTATTGATTATAATTGAAAATTTCCTAAATTGAAGCTAATTCAAAACCTTTCAAGCTTATAGAAGCTGAAGAGAGGAGAAAAGGGCAAAGTGATTGAAGTTGTTGAAGGAAAGGTGCATGCAAGAGTAACAGATAACTTGGGTTGGTGGATTGTTGAGATTGAAATTTGGGTTGAATTTTCAGATTTTTTGAAGAGATTTTGATCAGAGGTAGAATACATCACCATGGGAGGATACATTATCCGAAGAAGCTAGTTGCACATAAACAAATATTGGAAGATGCATTAGTATTACCTATTTTTACAATGGTAGGATGGATAGATTATTTTTTGAAGTTTACAAAATTTGATGATATAACCAGGAGGTTTGCAACTACATTGCAACATGACAAAGCCATCGTAAAAGGATTGTCAGTAGATGCATTAGAAGGAGCAATTGTACAAGTATCTGGTTTACCTATGACTGGAGCTGAATTTCTTGTTCAAGCATATGTAGTTGCTATAAGAGAAGAGTTTTGTGAATGAGGAGAAAACTTGGATTCATCATCCCAAGGTACTAAAAGACTTTCTCTTCCATGGGTATGGGCTTCTTGTGCCTCATATATCATCAGATACCTCACATGTGATGGTAAGTTATCACTTGTTTACACTATGTATTTCAAATTATTAAGCCATCTTCATCATAATAGGCTTGTTAATGTTCCAAATTACCTCTACAACTTGTTAAAGAGTATGGGATCTGAATACCAAAGGAAATATAATGATTCAACTCTCTCCCATAATTGTTTAATAGCCCTTTTAAAAAAAAGGAGTCTTAGAATTCAATACCCATAGGTATCTTAGGAAGAATTTTTGAAATGTCAGGACATTAATAGTATATTAGAGCAACCTATAGTTCCTGGAACCCTAGAACCATCAGCTGCACCTATAAGAGAAACCTCTCTCGGTTCACTTGTTGTTTCATGTACATGTAGCCAAGGTGAACCTAAGGAGCAAAATGTATAGGAATCATCACCTGTAGCATCTAGGCAACCTACAACAAAGAAAACCCCATCCACCTCTAAGACACCTAAAGCTAAGAAAAAAGGAGGTAGCCCTTCTACACCTTCAAAGGTGTAGAAGAAAAAGGATACACAGAAAGAGACATATACTACACCTAGGAATTTAGGCTAGATGAAACAAAAATGTGTTATAAGGGGAAGCATAGGAAAACCAAAAGAGGAATCGAGGGGTAAGGAGACAAAATAGGAAAACATTATGATGGTTGAAACTGACTCAGAAATAAAGGAAAATGCTCCTAAGAAGGTGCATGTTCCTGCCAAAAGAAAATGGTATGTGTCCACCTCAGACTCACACTCAGAGGATATATTTGTTGCTTATAAAACTAAGAGGAGAGCCCCATACAACCCTAACAATGAGGGTTTTGAATACATAGGGCGTTGTGATAATCAAACTTTAGGGGATGAAGAAATATTTTTAGGAGAAAGGAATGTTAGGAAAGAATTGGAGGAATCGTTAGAAAGAATTAAGAAGTTAGTAGAACAAATGAAAAATTATGAACACGGGGATAAAGAGAGGGAGATTAAGATTCAAAAGATGGGGGAGAAAGTATACACATATGGACACAGGGAAAAAATGGACCTCTTGGCACAGCTTTTCATAGTTAAAATAGGGGATACACAGCTTGTAGCAGAAAATAGTAAATCCCCTCCTATACAGACTACAACTCATCATACCACTATATCCCTTGGGTATCAATTATGGAAATTTTTCAATGAATTTTCACAAGAAAAGGAAAATTGGAGAAAAGAAAAATAAACCCTAATTGCAAAGCATACCAAAGTGTTGGAGGGGAAGTACATTGAGCTGAACAAGTTAAAAGTCAGAGTGGAGGAGGTGGCAGATAAAGCTACCAAAATTATTAGATGAAGACCCCCAGCAAGAACTTATGCATTGTTTTTGCAATAAAGTTTTTAAAGTTTTCAGTTTAGCAGGCTAATAAGTAACCAGTCAATTGGAATGAGTAGGAAATATGATTTTCTTAATGTTTTTTCTGACTCTACACCAAATGAACAAGATCAGCTTTATGAGTACTATTTTCATAACTATGTAGTTCCTGAGGAAACAAAATGGAACCCCTTGATGTTTGTGGGGGATTTATAGGTCAAAGCACTAGCATCCTACTTTAGGAATGAAGGTTTTAGGGGTGAAATTATGGAGGAAACTAAGGATAGAGAAATCTATTACTCTCCCAATAAGAAAGGAATCAAATAACCTTGATTCCATCATAAATGAATGGTTACAACTTTCAGAGTACAAAGGACTGGGAGGGAAGATCACGAGATTGAGGATGCAGGATTATAACACAATGCAAACATTGGCAGTTGAATTAGTTCATCATAGTTATAAGTATGTGTAGCAGAGATGGGATAGTTTGACTCCAAAACTATAGAGGAAAGAGCCACATTCAGTGTACAACTTCTTGGCTATGCTTGAAAAAGTGCACAGTTACATGGATATTGTTGTTGAACAAGAACTTAATTGGTTGGCAATAACATTCCAACCACCCATCCTTCTATATCTAGTGCCACATTGAATAGGGAATAAGATGGAGGAATTTGAGTAGATTGAAAGTACCAAGATGAGGAGGCTTTCATGTTACAGGGGATTCTACCTGAAGTAGTTCAAGTGAGTAGATATTGTTATGCACATTAGGGAGATTACACTGCACTATAATTTTTCCTCCTAGTTCATTTGCTTGAGAGCAAGAAAAAGGGTAGTTAGTGGGAGTGAGGAGCCCATTTATTAGCTAATTTTTTGTTACATTTATGCTACTTATAAGACATTCACAAGAAAACTATTCCTACAATATGTCATCTTTTATGTTTATTATGTAGACCTCGAAATTAGTTAAAGTATATGGAAATGCAATTATGATATGATGGTGTTGCTTGATTTATATTTGAATATGTATGAATTATAATTGATATTTGTGATTAATCATGGTAGTTAGTATTGTGTGTATGTTTTATGAACTAACCCCTTGCAGGCTGAGAAGACATTGTAGCCTTCAACAACTACTAAATGCAACCCGCAGCCAAAGGAGTTCCTGGACAATGAAACAAGGGATGTTCCTAAATACACTTAACGCAATAACTACAACATGGAGACACCTAATGAAGACAGTTGTGTATCATTATGACAAACAATAAAGAAATTGAAGGAGATCCCTATTATCATTAGGATTATGGCGTAACTGATTTTATGTTCCATGTTTCAATTTTGTTAAATTGCAGAGTTCTAATCCTATTTGGATTCTTATTTCTTTTCAGTTGTAGTTAGGATAGCTAAATCTTAATTATGCTCTAATATCTAGGAGAGTTATAATTAATGGTTTCAGTTTAGATTTATGTTCTGAATAAACTCCCCCATGCATGTATATAGCCAATGGTTGAGTCTCTAGGATAGTTAGTTGATTAATTTTTCAATTGTGGATATGGTTATCAAACACTTTTTAGTTTTCAATTGTTATTACATAGACATGTTGATTGTTCAAAAATGGATTTCCTGAATACAATCTTTGAGCAAGATTTCATGTGATATTTTGGAATGTGCAATGAATGATCTTGAGTTGATGTGATTAAATTGAATATGAAGATTTATGTTTGGTTTCTACTTTAGTGAAGACAACCACCTAAGCAAGAGCCACTCAAGGTACTATCCTTCACTATATTTACAATTTCTTTATCTTATGTTAAGTAGTTACTTCATAATTGCATAATAAGTTAAGATAGATTCTCATAAGTTATCAATAGTTATTGTTCATGTTCATGATTGCATTCATTTAACTTGTAGTACTTTGAAGTTTAGAATATGTACAGTTATCAATTTCCAGTTAGTATTAGCATTTACTTGTTAATAGTAGTTCAGTCACAGACTATGTTTTAGGTACCCGTAGCCAAAGCACCAGCTTTACTTCTTTCACTGTTATGTGTTTTTTATGATTTTCTAGTAAGTGTAATACCTTCACTGGGATAATTTAGGTAAACTCAGGTCTTTGAAAGCACATACAGTGCTAGTACCATCACAAGTCTACTAGCACTGGTTGATAATTTAATGAAATTCTTTTCAATGTCAAGTGGATTGTTCACTCAGGTTTTCCCCTGAATTGTGTGATCACCACTAAGTTTATTAGATGTTAGAATGGACTCTACAAAGACATTATAATAGACAACAAATATACAACAATACATACTACAAGTTCTTCAGTTGACTCAGTAGTTGAGCTACACAACTCACCTACTGAGGTCAACCAGGTATAATTTTCTATCACCCTTCACATGCACACACTGCATAGGTGAAACACTCAACAATCCTTTTCAAGTACACTCCATGATGTAGTAGGGACCTATAGCTTCATTAGTGAAAATTTTGATAATATTTAGAGAGACCTGTTGTTGAAGGTACCTACAACACTTACCTATCAGAGATATTCAAATTTATCCAGCAACTTAATTACATGTCATCCACATACACTTTATTTTTCCACACCTGCAGCCATGTAGCTATAATTTCATTACATGTAGCCTACCCCATCATATCCCACATTGCATTCCTCGATTCCATGCATTAAGGAGATCAATTCATATCCCATAAGTTGTACATCCTGCAACCTTTCCATTACCACAGGCCAAGTTATCATTTCATATATAACCAATTACAATTAAACAACAGCCAAATAATACTCACACTGCAAACACTCCTACTCAGCTTCACACGAGCTATGTTCAGTTCACTCTGCTTTGATAGGTACGCATACTACTTTTCCATAATTAGCATAGATTGTCATTATTTTTTGACATGTTTACAATTTTAATTTTGCATGCTTCATATTCATTTTCATATTTCCATTTCATATCATAATACCCTCAACCACCGAAAGTACAATTAAGTGAGGTAACTTAACACCTTAAATTGGGGGGGAGAGCACGTTTTCTTAGTTTTCAAAATTTTCTTGAGATAGAATCAAGGTACCAAAAACCTTTACCTTTCTACAACCCTTTGTCATTTGTGTCATTTGCTTCTCCCCATTTCCAAGTCATTTCAAGCTCAGAGGGGAAGAAGCAGTTGAATTGAAAAACCTAAGTATCCAGACAAGAAGGATTGGTATGGTTGAAGTTGTAAAAAGAAGAAAATTTGAGTAGAAAAAGAGCATTTTACCATCATGGGTGGAGATATAGTTCATAGGGAACCATCTGCACATCAACAGATATTGGAAGATAGGTTGGTTTTTCCTATTTATCAGACAATTAGGATAGTTGCATTATTTCTTAAGGTTGACAAAATATAGCATGGATATGACACAACAATTTGCAAAAACACTACAGAATGATGAAGCCACCATTCAAGGGTTAAAGGTTGGTGCTTCAGAATGTAATTATAGAAGTGTATAAGAGCGAATTTTCACCCTAGGTGCAATTCCCCTTTTTTCCTTTATCCACCTTAGAAAACCAAAGTCGGAGGCTTAATTTTACTTAATCCCGTTGTTGGTGGTCCACGTGGTGCCTATTTTGTGTGTTGATGGAGGAATTTCTGTTGGGGACACCCACGCAGCGTGCAGATGTCTGTGTGGCGCACTTACATCCCTAGAAGATTCCTATGGCTGGGCCAATAGAGGCGTTACTCTTCTCATTGGCAGTGAAGTAGTAACGCCTTCTTCGGCCAACCGACCCAAAGATGGTCGTTTTCTTCCATTCCTCTTCAAATTTATCTCTTGGACAAGCATTTCATCTTCTTCCAAGAATTGAGCTCACTCTTGACCACTTCAAGCATTCAATCCAACACTTTTAGCAAAAATCCAAGCATTACATTGCAACAACACCTCACTCCATCAACTCAGTAGACAACGTTTGGGACCACACCATTCGCAGCAGAGACTTGAGTTCCTCTCATTTCTCCCCCAAGCAGCCTTGTGTGCTCTTGGTGGAGGTGGTAAGCTTCCCTCTCCTCTCCTCTATCATTTGGTTGGGTAGTCTAGTACTATTTTGTAGTGCTTGTGCTTTCTTTACATTATTACCTTTTTATCTCATTCTTTTGGTTGTCTGTGGTGGTGGAAACACCTAAATGGGGTCTGACTGAGGTAGGACCCTATGTAGCCACCCAAAATTTTCCCTCTTGTTGTGTGTAGGTGTGTGAGCTCTCAGAGGATCAGCTGGAAAATGAGTTCATTGGTGAGATTCTCCTCATTTTCATCACTCTTTCTTATTTACTTTATAATATTAGATAATACTTTGTTTACTTGCTAGTGTCATTCTAGCCTTGTAGTTGAGTAGCTAGGTCATTAGTCATTTTGGTGAGTTCAACCTTGTCTCTGCTGTTGTCTGACCATATGGAATACAACGCACTTTAGAGATACCAGCACGTTGTGCTGTTGTCCAGAGTCTACGCTAACGTCCTTGGGTAAAGAGCTCCCTGAGGCACATAGTTGGACTTAAAAACTGACTCGCCTAGCCCTGCATTGAAACTCGGATTGTAGAGTGATTGTGGGACATCATAGTCCTCATCATTCTCATCCTCATAACCCTAAACAATACACTTAGCTGAGGTAAGTTAGGGTAGCCTCTCGTGTCTTGACCCTCCATCACCTGGGGTCTTGCACGCGGTGGTCCCCCTCTCTTACATTTTTGGTGAACCTGACATGAACCAACGTTTGTTCATCCGTTGGTGTTAAAAACTTCCCTTGGATATTTCATGGTTGTTGTGACCTCAAGCGTTGTGAAGGTTTATGAGCATCACAACCCATTCCACAACTTTTGGACATATCATGAGGAGAAGTGTATGACACCTCCCGATGGATATGATGAAGGTCTCGCTTGGTCTCTCTATGAGCCTTTTCTCTGGCCCCACCGTTAGTTTGGCTGCGCAGGAGCAGTTATCAAGGAATGAGATGGGGTTTGCTAATGAAACCAATCACATTCCCACTCCTCCTATGTCTTCCACGCCATCATCAGTGGAGGAGCATGAGGTCATTCAAATCCCTATTGAATATATGTTTTCCCTTACAAAAGGGTTGGGCAACCTTGAAAACCATTTGGAAAGAAATCTGAAGATGGCTAGAGCCGCTTGAGTTGTTAGTGAATTAAAACATATGATGAATAAAGATTGAACAGGTGTCAAGCTTCTAATTAGTCTCTTCAATATCATCAAAGTGTGTGCTCCTTCGAACAACTCTAGCTTTGTGCAAGGAGTCACCTTCGAAGAATGTGAGGGAAAATTAGGAGTATCAATGCCTCCCACTTCCGTTTACATGGCCGATATGGTCCCTTCCATTAGTATCCCTTCTGTCCCTAATCAATCAGAAACTATCAACATGAATAAAGTCCCTTTGGGCTTTAACTTCATCCCTTCTGCCACCTCTAGTGGTGGAGGTCTTGGCGGAATGGGTGGTGGAGGATTTGGTAGTGACAGTGGATCCGGTAGTGGAGATGGTGCTGGTGGAAGTGGTTCTCACAGAGGTCATGGTGGTGGTCCCAGTAGAGGCCCTACTAGTGGTGGTGGCTCTGGTAGTGGCTCTAGCGGAAGTCACACTAGCGGCGGTTCTGGAGGAGGTGCCTCTAGCCCTTTATCTTCCAACGACCCTATTCTGAACACTCTACTTCATAATATGGGTAAAATGTAGAGTCAGTTAGCGAGCCTTTCCCAGGCCTCTACCCAACCTATTTTCTAGCCTTTTTTCTGACATAGCCCATTGTCGGTTGCCATCTTGAACACTCCCTTCCCCCAGGGAATGGAGATACCTAAATTTGAGAAGTTTGGTGGTAAGGGACATCCGCAGATGCACGTGTCTGCCTTTAACGCTCTCTGCACCGACTTCTTCCATCATGATGCCTTGATGGCTAAACTATTTCCTCGATCCCTCAAGGACACAACACTCGAATGGTACTGTTCCTTGCCTAAAAATTCTATTTTCTCATTTGATCAACTTGTAAATCAATTCCTTAGACAATTCCAGGAAAACATTAGGTCGAAGATGACCTTTTCGGATCTCGTCCGATGTAAACAAGGAGACAATGAAAAGATTACCAATTTCATAGTGCACTACCAAGTTCTTCTTTCACAAATCTTGTATCAGCTGCCCAATTCGGACGTACAAAAGGTGTTCATAGGGAACTTACAAAGGCCTTGGCAAGAGAAGTTCACCCTTATGAAATACCCTTCTTTTGCGCATCTGTGTGCAACTTTACGAGAGTATCAGCAGACGGTTGCTTAGTTCAGGGGATCCTCCTCATGCTCCCGTTCTAAGAGAAAGTCCATTGTATCAATCTCTAGGAAAGGAAAAGTCGTTACGAATGTAGTAGCCACTGTTGACGACAATGGCCTCAAACGCAACTAGAAATTTACAAAGTTGTTAAAGGATAATATCATAACTTTGTCGCCCCCTAAGCCTATTAAGGAACCTTACCCTAATTGGTATGATGGGAGCACCTATTGTCAGTACCATCATGTTAATGGACATGATATTGAACGTTGTATGTGGTTGCATCATGAAATACAAGACTACATCAAGGACAGTAGCATTCGTCTCAATGGGAATAAATAGAACGCTAACAAATCAGTGGTGAAAGAAAATAGTGAATTGTAAATATACACGGACCCATTTCTATCACACTCTGCTAACATGATTTTTGACCCCACTGATTTTGTTTCTCAGCCTAAGGCCTATGTAAACATGGTCACAGTAACTTCCACTATTCCACCCACACCCAGTTCACCGGATATTACATTCACTTCACAGGATTTACCCTTGAACAACAAACCTTCACCTCTCTACATTCCCGCTCATGTCAATGGTAACATCATTACAGGAGTCTTAATTGACCCCGTGAGCCGCGTGAATGTTATTACCAAAGAAACATTAGTATTGAATTCACTACAAAAGGAAGAATACAAAGAAACAAAGTCTACCATCCATACCCATGATGGTATGAGTCTTAAACCTTATGGCTCGATCACTTTGTCTTTCCTAGTTGGACCTAGGACTGTTGACACATTCTTTGATGTCATCCCAGAGTCAAACCTATTTAGAGTGAAGCTAGGCATTCCTTGGTTAGCTTCCATGAACGGGATCGCATCCATCATTCATAAATGTTTGAAGTTTTCCCATGAGGGTTCCATGCATGTAGTGCATAATATCGGATATCAGCCTTTGGTATCTCATGGTGGATATTCACTAGATCACTTTTTTCCCTTCCTGGTTGGTCCACTTCCTCCGAGAACGGACCTACTTTACAAGAACTATGTGAAGTACAAAACTGGGGTCAAAGGGGAGCCAAAGTTGATCCTTCCTGCGACAGGAAAATAAATTTCCTCCTCTTCTTGAGAAAAGAAGAAGGAGCTCGTACTGGTGACTAATCCTTCCCTGAAAGAGGAGGAGTCCTCATCAGCTCCCTCTCCTTCCTGCAAAGGAAAAGAGAAGGTTGTACCATCCACTCCCTCTTCCCCAAAGAAAGAGGAGAAGCCTATGACAGTTCCCTCTCCTTCTCGCAAAGGTAAAGAAAAAATGACCTTTTCCTAGACTGCTCCGTCCTCTCCCCTTTCTTGGGAAGAGTACTGGATGAGCAGACCCGATGGTTACTTTCTGAGGCCATTGATCCCTCCTTGGCGTAGACCCAAGATTAGGATCATAGACCTCCCTAATGAATTTCTTGGACTGTGGTATTATTTATGCGGCAAAAAGAAAGGTTCTCACAGAGAATTTGATCTGCACCCTCCTACCACTCCTGCTCCTAAGGTAGTGAGTGGAAAGAGGCCCACTGTCGAGGCTCTTGAGTCGACTCCTCCTGTCACTCCTTAGCTTTCTCCCCCTGCTCTTATACAAGAACTCGTTCCTCCACCTAAAATGGTCATAGTGGATGTTCCTATGGTCGAGCAGGAACCTCTTGTCCCTTCTCAAGCTCCAGCTTCTAACTCCAAGAGTCATAGGAACCGCCTTGCATGAGAATGCAAGCACTGTCGAAAGGATCTCTTGGTTGAATAGGCCGCCTCACAATAGGAGGAAGAAACAAACACTCCTATTTTAGGACCTCTTGTATTGTCTCCTTCCTCCCTTCCCTTTGTTCCTCTTCAATCTAGTTCATCCTCAAATTTTGTTGCGAGCGCTAATGCACCTAACCCTAAATGGGTACAGGTGTTTATTGCTCCTTTAGCGCAGCCACCTTTGCTAATTTTTTTCTCGGATGTTCAACCCTTCCCAAAGCCCGTGGACATGGTTAATACTTCAGTCATGTCTATTGTGGTTCTATCCTCCTCTTCCTTTGCACCCCTAGCTTTGTCTGTAGGGAGTTCATCTCCTCCAACGAAGAAAGAGGTGGAGGTTGGTCCTTCTGGAAATGAAGGATGTAAGAGGATTCCACCTTTCTCGCAAGGTGGCCCCATGATGACTTGTTTTGTCCTTGTGACAGAACCAGTCCCGACTTCCCTTGAGTTTGTCACCTCTCTCGAATCATTCGGTGAACCTAGCAGTGAATCTCAGGCACAGTCTACCTCATCCGCTGAGAATAGGCATGGTACCCCCATCGAATGCATGTTCAATTCTATGGATGAAGTCTCAGCCTTGTTGGCGATCTTCATGAAATCATTGACTTTAACTCCACAGGAGCTCGGTGGAGAGGACCTTGAAGGGCCCTCTTCCTTGGCCCTTGTTGCAGGAGGGTTAGATGCTCCTCCTCTTAACATTCCACCCTTATAGGCTCGTCCTCCTTCCCCTTATGAGGATCTAGATTGGGAAGCAGATGACCTCTTGGTTGATCAATGTTAGGAGGAATCCCCTTTTCTTGATCTTGTGTGTGTGTGTGTGTGTTTTGTGATGTGTTTCCCCTTGCATTGCGGTTACCTATTATTATATGAGCTCAGATAGATCTGACCTCGCTAAGCCAGATCCCCCTGTGCCCTTTGTATTTTTCTCTCTTCTCTTTTGCTTTCCCTTGATCTTTCTCTATTCTTTGCTTGAGTTGTCCCTCCTATGTGTGACAACGCTCTTCTTCAACATTTTGATTTTCATAAAATGAATTTTTTGCCAACGAATATTTTCTTGAAAGTCTCCACAACAATTCCTTCCTTAGAATCGCATTCTGAACTTGGAACCCTAACGAAACATGTTTCCTTCATCACAGGTTCATAAAGAAAGGGCTTAAAGACCTTCCTCCGAAGCAGGAACAACTCTTACTTCTCCTCGCGTGGGGGCATATCCTTCCTTTCGAATTCCTTGATGAAGTGAAAATATTTTGAAAGGATTCCTTGATGACAAATCATTCTAAGAGAACAGTCACTTTTGAATTGTGTGTCCCTTGAGTGGACCCCCCTTTTCCTCACGGCGAGTTCCCAAGGGACCCTTCCTTCAAAATCCTTTATGATGAATGGACCTTTTCATGTCTAGCCTAGGGGCGGCCCAACTAGGCTCATTTCATTTGCTCTTTCACGTCTAGCTTGGGGGTAGCCTGACTAGACCTTACTTTTCAAACAACGCATCCCTTGAGTGGACCCCTCTCCTTTTGAAGGGTTCCTGAGGGACCCCTTTGAAAGTTTTATGGTCTGTGTGACCAGCTGCTTTTGACATGTTCTATCTGCAGGTAGACATGTCACCACTTTTTGATATGTTCTATCTGTGAGTAGACATGTTGTCGCTTTTGACATGTTCTACCCACGGGTAGACGTGTCGCCGCTTTTGACATATTCTATCTGCAGGTAGACGTGTCGCCGCTTTAGACATGTTCTATCTACAGGTAGACATGTCGCCACTTTTTGACATGTTCTAGCTACGAGTAGACGTGTCATCGCTTTTTGACATGCTCTATTTGAGGGTAGACGTGTTGTCGCTTCCTAACTCTGCGGAGTCCGCTTCCTTGGGGGTTGCCTCATTTCCGGTCCGCAAGCCTGTAAGACGCTTTGTTGTTCTAACTTCATGGTTCCAAGCAATTATGGAGTCCTTCACTTCTCCTGCACCTTCAGGTACGCCAAACTGAGTACTGCTTCCTCGATGGTTCAAGTATACTTTTCTAACCCTACTCTCTTCTTGATCTACTTTACCGAGCAATCAGTACTTGTGCTCACTAAAGCGGGGGAAAAATGTATAAGAGTGAATTTTCACCCTAGGTGCAATTCCTCTTTTTTCCTTTACCCACCTTAGAAAACAAAAGTCGAAGGCTTAATTTTACTTAAGCCCACTGTTGGCGGTCCACGTGGCACCTATTTTGTGTGTCGGTGGAGGCATTTCTATCAGGGATGCCCGCATAGCACGCAGACATCCACGCGGTGTGCTTATGTCCCTGGCAGATTCCTATGGCTGAGCCAACATAGGTGTTACTCTTCTCATTGGCAGTGAAGTAGTAACGCCTCCTTTGGCTGACCGACCTGAAGATGGCCATATTCTTCCATTCCTCTTCAAATTCATCTCTTGGACAATCATTTCATCTTCTTCCAAGCATTGAGCTCACTCTTGACTACTTCAAGCATTCAATCCAACACTTTTAGCAGCAATCCAAGCATTCCATTGTAGCAACACCTCACTCCATCAACTCGGTAGAGCACGTTTGGGACCATGCCATTCGTAGTAGAGGCTTGAGTTCCTCTCATTTATCCCCCAAGCAGCCTTGAGTGCTCTTGGTGGAGGTGGTAAGCTTCCCTCTCTCCTCTATCATTTGGTTGGGTAGTATAGTACTATTTTTTAGTGCTTGTGCTTTCTTTACGTTATTACTTCTTTATCTCATTCTTTTGGTTGTCTGTGGCGGTGGAAACACCTAAACGGGGGTCTGACAGAGGTAGGCCCCTATATAGCCACCCAACATTTTCCCTCTTGTTGTGTGTAGGTGTGTGAGCTCTTGTAGGATCAGCTGGTGAATGAGTTCATTGGTGAGATTCTCCTCATTTTCATCACTCTTTCTTATTTACTTTATAATATTAGAGAATACTTTGTTTAGTTGCTAGTGTCATTTTGGACTTTTAGTTGAGTAGCTAGACCATTAGTTGTTTTGGTGAGTTCAACCTTGTCTCTGCTATTTTTTGACCGTATGGACTACAACGCGCTTTAGAGACGTTAGCATGTCGTGTTGTCATCTAGAGTCCGCGTTGATGTCCTCGGGTAGAGAGCTCCCTGAAGCATAGAGTTGGACCTAAAAACTAACTCGCCTAGCCCCGCACTGAACCTCAGGATTGCAGAGTGATTGTGGGACATCGTAGTCCTCATCATTCTCATCCTCATAACCCTAAACAATACACTTAGCTGAGGTAATTTAGGGCAGCCTCTCGCGTCTTGACCCTCTGTGACTTGGGGTCTTGCACACGGTGGTTCCCCTCTCTTACAAGAAGTTTATGGCTTGCCAAGAGATGGAGATGAATTCCTAGTCAGGGAAAATGTTGTAGTTTCTAGAGATGAATTCAAGGAACATGGAGAGAACCTCGACTCAACATCCCAAGGTACTAAAATGTTATCATTGTCATGGCTATGGGATTTTTTTGCTGCATATATTATTAAATATCTTACATGTGATGGTTGGCAGTCTCTTTATACATAGTGCATTTCAAGATTTTGAGCCATCTTTGTCATAATAGCAAGGTTAATGTTCCTAATTTTCTATATAACCTATTGACATGAATGAGTTTTGAATATAAAAGAAAGAGAAACAATACAACACTGTCACATTATTGCTTAGTTACCCTATTGGTAAAAAGTAGCTTAAGGGTTCAACATGCACATGTTCATGGGAAAGCTTCTTAATTTGTAAGCATATTAGTCACATTCTTGAGGAATAAAGTGTCCTAGAAAATTTGGAATCACCTAATACATTAGTGAGGGAAATGCCCTCTGGTTCACCTGCTACTTCACCTACCCATAGTAGAGGTGAAACCGAGGAGAAGAGTATGAAAAATTCACTACCTGTAGCCTCTAAGCAATCTATAGCTGAGGATATCCAAGAAACCCCAACTTCTTCCAAAATACCAAGAATCAGAAAGAGGAAAGGTGGATCTTCCTCTACACCCAAGAAAGTACAGAACAAGAAGCCCACCCAGCTAAGGCATTCACACTGCCTAAAAAAGAAGGGTGTCATGAGGGGTTCAATCAAGAAAAAAGAGGAAGAAAATACTATGACAATGGAAGATTCAAAACTGTAGAAAAATGTTTCTGAGAATGTTCATACACTAGTTAAAAGGAAATGGTATATTTCAATCACCTCTGAATTTGACTTAGAGGATATTTTTGTTGCTAATAAAACAAGAGAACCCCACAAAGCCCTATCAGTGAGGGTTGTGATTATACTGTGGGTGATGATGACTAATTTTTGGAGAAGGATGAGAATTTGTTTATAGAAGAAATGAATTTAAAGAAAGAGTTACAGGAAGCATTGGATAGAATTAAACAATTAGAGGAATTGGTAAGGACATATGAGTAGAGAGACAAAGAAAGAGACTTATAAATTAAGGAGTTGGAGGAGAAGCTTCACACATATGGTCATGGGTCTAAATTGGACTTACTTGCACATCTTTCCATAGTAAAGGTGGGAAATATAGAAATTACAGCTAAAAATAGAAGACCACCTTTGATGAGCACTCCAACTTATCACACTACAATGTCTCTAGGATATCAGTTATGGAAAACATCTCAAGAATTCTCCCAGCAAAGAGAAGAGTGAGAGAGGAAAAGAAAAAGATGATCTCAGACCATAACAGGATATTGGAAAATAAGGAAGCTTAATTGAAGAAAATGATAGTTAAAATTGAGGAGATAGTAGATAAGGTTGCTCAAATCATCAAGTGTAGACCTCTTGCTAGAATCTATGCTTTGTTTTTATAGGATAAATTCCTAAGTTTCTAATTCAACCAACTGATCAATAACCTGTCAATTGCCATGAGCAGAAAGTTTGAATTTTTACATATTTTTGTTGATGTTACACCTAATGTACAAGACCAGTTATGTGAATTTTATTTACATAATTATGTTGTGTCGGATAATACAGAGTGGAACCCATTGATATTTGTGGGTGATTTACAAATCAAGGCACTAGTTTCCTACTTCAGGAATAAGACACAAAGAGGTGAAATTGTGCAAGATTATGTTCAAAGAGAGAAATCAATTACTCTACAAGTCAAAAAGGAATCCAAGGACCCCAGTGTGATAATATGAGAACAGAAAGAACTTCTGAAGTACAAGGGTGTAGGCAAGAAAATTATGAATTTAAGAATAAATGACTGATAGGATGCAAAGACTAACTATAGGGCTTATCCATCATTCTTTTCATTTTGTATAAAAAAATTGGACAATTTGGCCCCCTAAATTATAGAAAAAGGAACCCCATTATGTATACAACTTCATAGACATGCTTGAAAGGACCTGCAAGTACATGGACATTGCAAAAGACAAGGCACTTGCATGGGTACCTCTTACCTTCTCTCCACCTATGCTTCTCTACCTAGTGCCATATTGGATAGAGGAAAGAATGAAGAATGAGAGGAAACTGAAGATGTTGGGTGGGCAAGACTTTCATGCTATGGAGGTTTTTACTTGAAGTAGTTGAAAGGAGTGGATATGATCATAGACCTTAGGAATATGACCTTGCAATATAACCTCCAGTCTTCAAATTGCTTTGCTTCAGGATAAGAAAATATTTAGTTGGGGGGAAAGATGAGGCCAATTATTAGTTATTTTTATGTTGTTTTAGTGCATACTTTTAGACATTTCCAAACACTTAATTCATACATATTCCTGAACTTTACTATCTTTCTATGATCATCATGTAACTTGAACCTAGTTTTAAGTATATGGAAATATGATTATGGTACATTAGTAATTGCATGGTTAATGTGTGAATGTGCATGGGATGTAGTGTATGTATATGATTAAATTATGGTTATTTAGTATTGTGTATATGTTTTGGTGAAATAACTCTTTGCAACCAAGAAGACAGAGTAAGAAGACTATAGCTCATAACAACTAAGGGGTACAATCCACAACCAAAGGAGTTTCAGATAGTGATGAAGGGGAAGTTATAGAATAAGAAAAGCACGATAGTTATAGAATTGGAGGTGTATATTTTTTAGGATAATTGTGAGTCACCATGTCATTTAATAAGACCACTGAAGGAGAAGAGATCTGCCACAATTCAGAATCCAAAGAGACTATTTTTATATTCCATATTTCAATTTTACCGTTGTAGTAGAGTTGCAATCCTATTCAAATTCTTCTACCTTTTCAGTTATTTTTTTAGTTACTTAGACTTTGTCACACTATTTCTTAGGGAGTTGATATTTGCATTTAGATTTATGTTTTGATTCCTTGTTTCAATAAGACTCCCCCACACCTATATATATGGTTTGGTGATCGAGGTGAATAGTTAGTTGGTCACGAACAAGTGTAGTAAATATAGCAGATAGATATGTTAAGTTAGTTTTCTATTTTACACAAACAATTTTTGTTATAATCATGTTCTTATGAATAAGATATTTCAAAAGATTCTTATTAGATTATGATATCTTGAGTTATGAAATGAAGAAGTTTTTAGATACTGTCATGTTGATTAATTTGAGGAGCTAGATTTGAGTTTACCCTATGGAGATGGTCACTTGAGCAAGGGCCACTCAAGGTAACTATTCCCCACTTTACTTTCTACACATTTATTTATGTTGTTACAATAGTTACTTTCATGTTTGTATTTGTCTTAATTAGATTCTTCATGTTGTGAATGTGAATGAAATCATGAATAATATCTAGACATGTAAAAATAACCTAATGCATATCACGCATATTGAACAAAAAAATTTAATCATCAGCATCATTATCACTAATATCATTGCATTTCACATCATTTACATCAAAAACCCTATTTTCCTCTATTAATTGAATAATCTTTATATCGTTTAATTAATTCACTATTTCATCATTTATCTAATCTTTATTCATCCTAATCAATTAAATAACATCAATTATTTAATTATGTCACTAATATACCCTATTGTCCTAAATCAATTAAATTATTATTACTTAATAGTTTAATTAAATCACTTTCCCCTTTCTAAACATGAATGATTAAATTAATTATTCAAAAATCATTCAAAATATAACTTTATTTGTTAAAGTCAAACATGACTTGCACGTTCAACTCAAAATACTAATTAATTAATTCAATAATTAATTATCTTCGCCCCTTTTATGATTGAGCAAATCACGAACATTGATTTCTCACTCTGAATAGTTGACTAATTCATCTATTCTTCAGTCCCACTAACCTCTCAATCTATTTCTTCAATCCTACTAACCTCTCAATCTATTTTCTCAATTCCACTTAATACTCAACTTGATTTTATCAATCACATAGATTATGCAATCTAAATCCACTAATCATCCCAATCTAATTCCTCTCAATGGTTTTGAACTGTTGATCAGGATCTTCTACTACAAAATATTGATTGTTCATCTCGAAACATGAAATCTATAAAATAACCTTCTACCTTCTCACAAATCATCTAGAATTTAAAAAAGTGGAGTGTTGCACAATTATCTCTTTAGCACGTTACAAGTTATCATCACATTCTAGTTCAACATTTTACACACATTTAACCTTTTGCAACATCACACTTGTAGAATTTGGCAAATAAATGACTAGGTGACTAAAACTTTCAGTCACAACAACTAAAAATGACTAAATTCTACTATTTTTTTGCAACACAGCCATAAATGAGTAAATAAATGACTAATTTGGTCATCAGGTAAAAAATTATTTAGTCACACAAATAAAAATGACTAAAGAGTTAGTCACACGAGTACAAATTAGAAAAAAATTTAAAAATATTTGGGGACATGATTGGCAGGAGTCAATATGTATTGCACATGATTCCACATTATTCCCATTTAGAATTTGGTAATTATACATTATTCTTGTTTAGACGACTACACTAAGGCACATGAACTACACTAAAGCGCATTGTTTTGAGTTACAGCAGCTGGGTGCACGAACTACACTGAGGTGTTTTGAGCTGCAGCACTTGCATGGACGATAAAGATTGTTTGGAGAGGACCTGGAGAATTCTGAAAAGGCAAGCAAGGACTTTGGTGTTTGTTGCAAAGTATTTGAAGTCTATAATGAAGTCGGATTTTGGGATGCCCTCTACAGTGAATTTAGAGGTAATTCAAAACCATCATTACATTAAACACAAAATTTATAGTTTTATGATTGGAAACTTACAGTAGTTACAATCTATTTCTCTTAATAATGTTCTTTTACAATCTTACCATTGTTCTGCTTCATAATGTGTTTGAACTAAATATTATAAAATTTGGGTGTCAACGCCAAATTAGAATTTCCTCAAACAATTTTGATACATTTTCACAAGCGCAAATTGTCCTTGTGCAAAGTAAACATGTGCTAGATTTACCCACACATTAGGAATCTAAACAAAGATGTTTCCTGCAATAGCTTCTTGTACCTATGTAAAAATTTCCTTTGCAATATCAAATTGACCCCTTTCAGCTAGCACAATGGTTGCCCCATTTACAGCATAAACATTTCCTAGTCTTTGTGCCAACACTTTACAAGACAGTTCTATAGCCTTCTCAAGATGTGTTGGCTTGTTCTTTGGATCTCCTCTCATTTGGAAAAGCTGCAAAATAATTCCAATTTCCAAGTGAAATATCAACATAAGAATTCTTCGCATCTAATTCACTTTGTGCAACTTTAATTGTTTCTTAGGAAATGGATAGTTTTTCTAAGTTCCCTTTGACAATACTTGTTGGCTCTATCACTTGACTGTATAAGAAGGAAATATCACAGGCCGACAAGACCCAACTCTGATACCATTGTAATGTCCCCAATTCTAGAACTTTCTTATTTTTTGGTATTTCCCAATTTTATGCCCTCCTTTTTAGCATTTTTTATTACACAAATTGAGATATTTCATATATATAGTATAGTACAGATAAACAACAAAATGGACCCAATTTGTAGATTAGAGAAAGTCTAAAAATGAAAAATACTGATGCAATAAATCAAATACTTATATTGATAGGAAAATTTTTCTATGGAATAGTAAAACAAGGTTGTTATGAAGCATACAATAGGGACTTATGTTCATCCCAACAGTCCTAAAACCTCAACAATAATAGATCATATATTCTTGATACCTAGATAAATATGAAGTTGCCATAATGATCCTTGGATGTGACAATGATTTTAAAATAAAAATATAACATATAGATGATTCATTTGAGGTTTTTGATTAGATCTCATTTAACTATGTCAAATGGATTTAGAAGGGACAAAACATATTAGATTGAATAAAATTTTGAGGTAGCTTATCCATTGTCATTGTATGCATCATCTTCTCTTGGAATATGTTTCTACAATGGTTAGGTTTGGTTAAAGCTCAAGAATCCTAGACATCATCATCATATGCGTCATCTTCTCTCAAACTCCATTTCTACAATGGTTCATCATCTTCAAAATTAGAGTATGCATGTCTCCTTCATGATTTTGTTGAAACTGGAGAATTTGTCTTGCCATCATAAGAGTCTTCTAGACCTGTAGCTGCAAGAATATCTTGGGAATTTTCTGCATCATCTTGTGCCTTATCACTCATATAATTTTCCTCATCTTCCATGGCAGCATCAAGTTCCTCCATATAACAATCATAATCCTTGTGGTCCTTATCCTTCTTCTTTTCCTTCTTTCATTTCTTCTTAGACTGACCATCCTCATCATCATCATCATCCCTATCCTTACACTTACTCTTCCATAATTCCTTCACACATTCAAATTGCTCCTCTTGTTGCATCACTCGTTGAAGTTCTTCCTCTTGATTTCTCCTTACCATCTGAATCCTTCATTCTTCATCATCTTTTTTGTTTTGGTTCATCAGCCAAGACAATTTAGCATGCTACTCCCAACTTTTGATGGCTTTGTTGCTATTCGCATTTTGTTGCTTCTCTATGAACTTTGGCAGCATCAAGAAAAATTTTATAGTAGTCAACATGCAAATCTATCTTCTTCTCATAAAATCCATGTGTATGAGGGCTTTCCATAGCTGATAGTTGGATGAACACATGGAGTGCATTCATTAATTTTGACACTACTTGATGAACCTCATTAGCAGTACGTTTTTGCTTTTGAAGTGTTGAAGTTGAAAACTTTTGCATTGTAACCCCAACATCAAAGCGTAACATGTAATTTGAGGGTGCCAAATGTACTGCTCTTAATAATTTTCTTTTACAATCTTGCCACTATTTTGCTAAATATAATAAAATTTGGGTTTCAGTGCCAAAATAGAATTTCCTCAAACAATTTTGATACATTTTCACTGCAAGTGAAAATTGTCCTTGTGCAAAGTAAACATGTGCTACATTTACCCACACATCAGGTATCTAAACAAAGATGTTTCTTGCAGCAGCTTCTTGTACCTGTGTAAAAATTTCCTTTGCAATACCAAATTGACCCCTTTCAGCTAGCATAATGGCTGCCCCATTTGCAGCATAAACATTTCCTAGTCTTTGTGCCAACACTTTACAAGAAAGTTCTCTATCCTTCTCAAGATGTGTTTCCTTGTTCTTTGGACCCCTCCTCTCATTGAAAAAAGCTACAAAATAATTCCAATTTCCAAGTGAAATGTCAACATAAGAATTCTTTGCATCTAATTCACTTTGTGCAACTTTAATTTTTTATTTTGCTTTAAGCCAGTCATCTGTTTTCAGTTCCATGTTTCCAAGAATGCATAAAGCATTTGATGAGTTTTTATCCACCTTAAGTGCATTCCCAATCAATTCTAGGCTTAGTTGGATCTCATTTCAAGCCTGAGCCATGGCTGCAAGACATAGATATGCATCCACATAATCAGGAAACTTGAATAATATTAGCCTGTATAAAATATTTTCTTTTTTAGTATCATGTAGCTATTCAAACAACCTAGCAAGATTAAATAGTGTTGTGGCTTTATCCCATGGTAACTCAAGTGAAACATCGCCTTATTCTAGTCAATGGAAGAATTCCATATCCTTAAAGCGCACAGAAAAAACTACAGAATTGGCACTGGGACTTTTATTTATGAATTCAATCCAAATGCCATTTCCTATTGCCTCCATAAAAGTTTGTTGAGCCAAATCTAGTTCATCACGCTCAAAATGAAGAACCCCAATTTTGTTTAACAATTCAATGGGTAATTCTTCTCTACTCTTCTTCAGAAGATACTTTGTTGTCTTAAGAGAATCTAAGGCTGCACTGGGGTCTGTTGATATTAATAACTCGCCCATCTTGATAAATGCATGGGCATCATGTGGATCTATGCAAATTGCATTTCTTAAAATTTCCAAAGCCTTCTCTGCCTGCCCTTGTTGAGCATATATATGGCCTACAACTTTTAAGCTCTCATAGTTCTCAGGGTGGACCTCTAGAACCTTTTCAAAATTTGAGAGAGAACTCTTAAGATCTCCCAACTCCAATTGAACTTGTCCGTAAAATCCTGTGGCCTCTGGATTTCCTTGATTGGTTCCATGTAGTAGCGGTTGGTGGTGTCATAATCACCTTTACTATGATAAGACCGTGCAAGATTATAATATGAATGAGATTTCATGAGATGGTGGTCAGTTGAAATGATAGTTGTCTCAATCAACTGTTCCATAAGAAAATGTTTCCCTATGAAGAAAAAATGGTTTGCTAAATGATTCAAAGCCATTGCATAGTACGTGTATAATTTAAAGGCTCTATGCATCTTTTCCATTCCTTCATGAACACTACCTATTTCACTAACTATGAGAATCCTACAATTAAAAAATGCACAAAACTGACCACAAAGATTTTTCCCCATTTTAAACAACAAAATTGCCAAAAAAATGTGTTTAAAACCTGCAAAAAAATGCTAATAAAATCACGCTGATTTTTGTGCCAAAAACAAACCATGAGACCATAGCTTGTTGGTTACTATTATGCTTTGATAGATTTTTTCCAAGCATCCATAGCTTGTTTGAAATCACCTATTTTAGGCTTTTAGCCATAGCAGCAAGGTAGTGATTTGTTTGATAAAATGCTTTGGTAGACATGTATGAAAAATGTGATAGCATAGACAAGGCAATGAACTTTAGAAAAAATGCCTCAAAGAAATGTGGTCTCATGGTGATGGAATGCCATGACAAGAGAATTGTTATGGATTTTCATGGCATTCCATCACCATGAGACCACATTTTTTTGAGGCATTTTTTCAACCAGTTCACTGCCTTGTTTATGCTATTGATCACTATTATGCTTTGATAGATTTTTTCCAAGCATCCATAGCTTGTTTGAAAGCACTTGTTTTAGGATTTTAGCCATAGCAACAAGGCAGTGAACTGTTTGATAAAATGCTTTGGTAGACAATATGTATAAAAATGTGGTGGCATAGACAAGGTAATTAGTTGTTTGAAAAAAAGCCTCAAAGAAATGTGGTCTCATGGAATTTTGTGACAAACAAATGTAATTGACAGCTGCTCCTAGTAATTAGTTATGCAATGTGAAGTAATTGCATAACTGCTTAGGTTAAATTTGTAAAGACTATATTGTAATTGAAATTTTGCCATCTACCAACATCTAGTTATTAGTTATGCAATGTGAAGTAATGCTTTGAGTTTGAAAGATGTGCAATGCAATGTAATCAACAATGCAGATGATTACGATGATGTTTTGTCACCTTAACTAGCCTGTCACCTTAAGAGGTTAGCTTCTCACCTAAACTTTAGTTATATGTATGGTGTAATTTATTATTGAATGTAATTCATTCTTCTTATTTTTATTACTTTGGTTGAAATTAATTTTGTTAAGTTAGAATATAATTTATTTGTATGTCCTATGTGTTTTCTAGATGCTAGAATTTTCTTGTATTTCCTAGATGATAGCTTTAGTCTGTAATACAACTTCTAGCCTCCACATGCATTGAATATGCTTGTGTGAAGGAAAAAATAATGAACATATGTGATTTAATAATACATATAGATGTCTTAACATTAGGTGAACTAAGCCTCCTCATTACAAACAAAGAAATGATCTCTTAAGTCTTACTAACACTGAAAACTAAAACTAAGAGACTGCAAAATTAGAAAATTGTTCAATCTTTTTAATAAAATGATATCTAAAATACTACATTCATAATATACCCCTATATTCCCACCTAAAATACATAAAAATATAATATTGCAATTTGAGACCACAACTTATTATATCATACACAGTATTATGAACAAATAATTGATACCAATTCATAATATACCCCTATATTCCCACCTAAAATACATAAAAAATACAATCATACACAGTATTATCAATAAATAATTGAGACTAGAATTTGAGCACTAGATTAAATCTTCTTCTCCATTGATTACTTCAAATAGATATTACAATATAAAATAAGTCTCCTCATATATGTTTCTATAAATTCCTATGTTATTGATATCAAAATTTGGTCTTGGTTTCTCTTTTATAAGAGAAGCAACATGCTTCAAACCGTTACAAAATATGGCATCTTTTCAAAATTCATGCCTCTTCGTATAAACTAAACATTAGTTTTGCTTAAAACATAAATAAGAGAAAATAGAGAAAGTAGATAACTAATGAAGTTTGCAGCACTCATGACACCATAGTCCGTTAATCTTCGTAAGGCACCTATGATCACTACAGATCTATTCAAGGTCCTTTCTCCATAATAGTGTATTTGAATGTTTGATTCTTCCAATGTGACAACCCCAAGGCCTAGTGTTTGGGAGGACCCAAATACTTATGCTCCCACTCATACATTGTATAATCATGTGGCCATTTGTATTCTTGAATTTTCAATATATTTGCAAGGTGAATCTTCCATCGGTTGTCTAGTAATACCCTTCCATCCATGATAAACTTAGAATATCCAACATCCAAGGCTATTACTCCATCCATGATTAAGTTGAACCTATCAAGACTCGACTCACCATCCTTTTGTATGTGAGAGATTCAATGTGGAAAAAACTAGCCAAATTTACTCTTCCATTCATTGAGGTCCTTCAATTGGTCATCATCTTTCAATATTTTTGGCACAAACCACTACTTCAAAGTATGAAATGAATCTATTCTTGTTCTGATCATTTGGTCATCTCCTTGTATATATTGGAATTCATCTATAACTATTTTGGCCATCTTCTCTGTAGGTTTTAATGCTACAGGACCCTCAGTACTCCTCTGTAAGATTCTACACAAGGTTATCAATGTGTGGTGTATGGGTTGTCAGTTCTTAAAAAGGGGATCCAGTATGGGTACATGTGTTTTCATCTAATCAATTTCCTGTGTCAGTGATTTGTAGCAATCATACAAACTTTCCAACTTATCCACAATTAGCTTTATCCTATGCTCAAGGACCTTCTCTAAAACATTGTAGATTTTCTTTTTCACTCCTTCCTTACCCTCATTATTTTCTTTCTTTAACTCTTCAATCTCCTGTCTAAGAATGCTCACTTGTTCAGTGGAATCACTTTCTATATCAACTGGTGGAGCAAGACGAGGCTGGTATAACATTATTTCCTTATTTTGTGAGGGGCCCGCTCCTTTCAATTGTTCCTTCAACTTCACATTTTCCATGAATAATTTACTGACTTCATCATTTAAAAAAAATTTCTCCTTTTTGTACTCTCTCAATCTAGCTTCCATCTCCTTAACTACAACTCGAGTGAACATAAATGAATGCATTTTCATGGTTGCAGCTTCTAGAGGAGATGTATCCTTTAATGTTTTCACCATAATTGTCCCTTTCATTTCCTGCACTACATCTAGTAACCTTGGTTTTTGTGTACTCTTTTGTTTGGCCCAGAATGCCAAGGTTTCAATCTTAGGGTTATACCTTGTGCCACTTACCCCTTCATTTGAGTCAAACTCAACAATAAACATTGCGTCTTCATGTGTTCTCACTTGATCAAGTAAAAACATTTTCTTTAATTCCATATCAGGGACAATAAGTATATTACTTTTCAAAATCATCTCTTTAGCCTCTTGTGGGTTGACATCAATATTATTAATCCTTAATTCATCAAAATTTTGGGCTACTATCTAGTCATGTTGGGATTCCTCAGCTCCCATATTATTTATTTTAACCCTCACTTCAAATTCTCTCATTTTCATCTCAATCCCAAAGTCTTTAAATTCAAAGGTTTTGATAAATTCATCATCTTCCAAGAACCTGAGAGTTGCAATTACCCTCTCATCCTCATGCATTTCTCTTTCTCCTTGTACCTAAATATTGGCTCTAGCTTCAGGCCTATGGTCTTTAGTTTTAGACATAGGTTGGTCCACTTCAACATCATCCTTGAAATGTCTTAACACATTAACTTTTGTATCTCTAACCTCCTCACTTATTTCATAGGAAACAAGTGGGTCTATCTCTCATCTCTTTTTTTTTTATAAGGTATTTGTTCAAGAGGTGATCCTGGAGAAGCATGACATACTGAAACAATATTTGGAGTTGGTTCTATAATTACAGTACCACTCGGCCTTTTGGGAGACAATTTGGTAGGTCTCCCCATCTCTGCTACAAACTTATCATATAATTCATGAAACTTATCAATCATCATATTAATCCTCTGGGGAGGATCTACTTCCTATAGGAAATACCCCAAGAATTAATTGTTCTTCTTCTTTCTTTCTTCCTCAAGCCTTTTCATAATTTCCCATTTTCTCCTCCTCTCATATACCTCTTGAAGAGTGAAACAATTTATGATTACATCTTCTTCCTAATTAATCTAGTGAGTAACCATAGTCTTGGTAAGGATGGTGTGTCTTACAAAATTCATGTGACCCTCAAGGTCAAAAGCTCTTTCCTTTCTAGACTCTAAAGAGTACCTTGTTTTTAGATAATTCTGCAACTCTTCAAGTGTATCAGATCCCACTAATAGTTCCCCACATGTTTTCAAATTGGGTAGAAAGGTACCCTTCCTTTGTTTATGCATGACATCCTTTTCCATCCATAAAATCTACCACATGAACTCTAAAAAGGCTAATCGAAGGGGGACAAAATTTGGCAGTATTTATGGGGCCTGTGGGCATCCATAAATCCTGATTATTGTGATATCTGGTAGAAAAACCAATCATCAAAGTTATGAGTATGGACTTGCTCAGGTGTCAAAGCCAAAGGTGTTAAACATTTATAGCACAAGTGTATGTAGTCTTGGTGGTGGGTGGCCAAGAACTCTCATAATTTTGTACACAAAGTCATCATGGAATATCACATAATTTGAATTCTTACATCTGTTGTCCCATTTATAACACCATCGTTGCACTTGCAGCAAATTCCCCTGTTGGTCAATCTTACCCAAACACATCCTTTTGGTCCACCTATCTTTATTCTGGTATAATATCAGGTGGCATGGAAAAGAATATTGTGTGAATGTTATGGGGGATCTATTTTCCCCAACTTGCATAAATCCTTCATGCAATGCTTTCTCAAGATATGAGGCAAAATCATATTCAATGTTTGTCTCAGGGTTTTCGATCCTCATAGCCATCATCATTAAACTAACTAGAATTCTCTCTTGTGCATCTATCCCAAGTACTAGATAGAGAGAAAAGTAGGTTTTCTTGAAATAGAATTGGAAATCTGTGATAGCAAACGGTTCAGTAGCAGAAGGGAATATAGGAATCACCCTATTGTTCACACCCCTTTTCATGTAAATGGGGAGTTCATCACTTCTATAGGTTCTCCTCAATCTAGTATATTCTTCTTCACTTCTTTGCAAATCAATTTTAGTCAGGACTTGTTTGTTTAGGTGAAAACATTCGATGATGACCACTTTAGTCAACACAACTAATGGTGAACCATTTGGAAATCTCACAGACCTAGTAGGAGGATGATAACTTTGAGCCAATACTATAATGAACTCTTCATCTATAAAAACATTTGGGACAATTAACTTGGCCAAATCTAATGCCCATGGATTTGGCATTGGAATCTCATCCTCCCTTTTGTCATTAAAGTACCAGAACAGTTCCCACCTAGAGATAGGGATAAGGGCATCTCTACAACCGTGAGCCACATCTTTAAAAACTTTCTTAAATCCTCTATCATTTGATTTAGGGAGTATATCTAGGATAAACTGTTGTAAGGACCTCTTTTTAACCTTAGATTCTTCCTTTTTAGTTTCAGGTTCTTTCTTCTTGGGCGGCATGATGTTTATCTATCTTACTTCTCCTATACTTCTGAAATGCATAATTCCAAAAAAAATTGTACTCGTAAAACTTATTTCATGAGTTTTGTGCACTTACCTGGGTTACGATGGTTGCAGAGCTTAACCTCATCGAACTCACAGCTCCTCGCATGATATTTTTTGCAAATGAGTGTAAATGGAATGTTGAATTCTTGATTTAATAGCTTCTGAGGTCAATCATCTTGTTGACATTAATATCAACCTTACACCAAAAATTTTGCTCGTGGTTCAAGTTTGAACATGCACCATTGATTTTACAAGATTGAAGGGTTGATGTGATTTGTGCATTTAATACCACTTTATCGCTGCCACTTTCTATAACTATCGCGAGAGAGAGGGGTATACACCGCTATACCACATGCTTCTTTGCATTTCACTGTGAGGTAGTGAGATCCTTACCTCTATACCACAAGCTTGATTTGTTTAACCCATGGTACTACAATTTACATTAATGGTCACATATGGTTTACCACCATACCGCATGCTTCGTCACATGCTTTTGCGGTATAGTGATTCATACTGCCCTACTACATGCCTTTATAATCTTCCTCATGGGATGGCGGGTTATTCCCTGCTATACCACACCCTTCATTTTTCCTTCTCGGGGTATGACAATTTATGATATATTTAAATTCTCTCATATCACCCAATCGTGTCCTCATCATAATACTTCGGCGGTATGGCGGTAAATATCTTCATGTTGTTTGTTGCACACCGCCAGCCCGCCAAGGGTTCAAATTACTGCTGAGGGATTGCGGTAAGGGAATATTAAGGGATTTGGAATTTTTTTAGCTAGACATGTTTTTGCTTATGTATATATGATGAATTTTTAGCTTTGTATAGGTCTTTCAGTGTCAGTTAGACCTAAAAATTTATGTTTTTTTACAGTGGGGAGGCTTATTCAAAAATAAAAAGGAATATAAGGGTCAAGGCTCAGGTCATGGAGCTCAAGGTTAATTGTGATGATGGAACTACACAAAATTTTAAGGTTCTAACACACCTCATGATGAAATAGACTATGTTTTCCCTTCATCCTACTTGTGTTATGTTTTTATGAGCTCTTTTCTTGTGAATATATCCCAAAGGAAAATTTGTCTGATACCTGTAATTGTAAACATCTTCTTGGTTTTGGACTGCAAATTCTTTTTAATCTATAAACTGAATTCTATTTTATGTTTTCATTTCTAGTTATCAACGGATTGGAAAGTCAACAGTTATCAAATTATGAACTCAATAAAGTTTTACTAATTCAAATTGTTGATTTATGCATTATTGTTTATTTAGACTTCAGGAAATGAAGAGAAGTGTTGGAAATAGGATGCCATTTAATTGCAAATCCTAAACATTAATTATTTCATGTATCTCCTAGATTCTTGGAATGTGTTCAACAACACTAAGATTAGGATGAGATTAATATTTGATGAAATAATCATGATTATTGACATTTGTAATTAATTCTAAATGTAAGAAGCATGTGAGGGTGTCCATAGTGAGTTCCTAAATAATAGGGACACATGGGACACTCACATGGTAAGGTGAAACTCACCTTGTGTCTAGTTAACTATACGGAGTAACAGTTAACACTTCTGAATGCATGTAAAGATCCTAGAGTTAGGATTTGATGTTTGCATGCTTGAAGTTTAGAAGTTCAGATTCAAATCAGTTCAGTTCAGTTTAGTTGATTCAATTTAGTTGATTGAGTTCGTTTAGTTATCTTCAATTGCATGCAAGTGCATGTTGCATGCATGTTGGTTATTGAGTTGCATGTAGTTGCTTCAGTTAACTTAATGCATGGCTAATAACATTGAGTTGTATGACAGATAACAGGGACTACCTCCAGTTAACAAGGGATGACCATTCTTTGGAATGGTGTTGAGTAAATGTTTATAACTATAAAGCACTTGAAGCCAACTTGCCTAAGGTGCTTTATTGATTTACCTCTCATGCATGATAAGATATTTCTAAAGGCTCAAAGTAGCTTTACTTAAGGGCCAACTTTGAGGAAGAGCTTTGGAATTATCACCAAAGTGAAGGAGAAGTTGTAGCTTCAGTTTGGGACACCCAAATGCATGAAGCACATGTTGTAAGCTTTAGTCTTCACTGAATAACTCAACTTGAAGGAATATGGTGTACCTTTTCAAGGGCTTGAGCTTATGCATTGTAATTATCACCATTTGATTATTACAAGGTTGCATATTGTCTCTATATCTCATTCAAGTTGAATAGAGTTTTTATAATTGTTATTGCAGGTGTGAAGAAGATTGGTAAAGATAGAAGAAGCATTCTCAAGCAAGAATTGGAGCTATTGTAATTCAGAGATTGAATAATAGAATAATTCTTGGTGGATTTTTTCCCGAAAGGGTTTCTCCATTACATCTTGTGTAATCTTTCTAATATCTGCCTAGTTCTTCTATCAACTTCTCTCTACATTCTACAACAGTAAAATGGATTAATCAAGATAATCACCCACAAAGAATATATGTAACAAAGAAAAGACTTACTTAGATCAGCAATATTAAATTTTTACAGAGTATTAAGCTAAGAAAACACCTTATTTTTCAACAAGGACTATAAGGCACAAATTAGATGATAATGATCATAATGTTGAAATTCCAGTGACAAAATATGAGCACGTGCGTAGTGAAAAAGTGGCCAAGAATAATGAATATTTATTGAGTCTTGGTTTGGCAAGTGAGCAAGTTGTAAATCCACTAAGCAGTATATTATTTTTTTAATAGTGTTTAATGAAATTTTATTGGAAAAAGCTTTATGTATTTAAGACATAATATGATATTTTTTTTGTTTTTAGGAAACAAAGAGTGCAAAGAAATGCAGAGAAAAAATAAAAGGAAAGAAAAGATAAAGTGTCACCATCTTGTAGAAGCCGACGCTTTTGTGATTCAACAAATGTAGTTGGTGAAAATAATAGTTGTGATGATGTGCAGCCTAGTATAACGCATGGTGATGTACAACCTAATATAGCACATGGTGATGTGCATCCTGATATAGCACATGGTGATGTGTAGCCTGATATAGCACATGGTGATGTGCAACGTTGTGATGATCTCTTAGAATTAAGTCTACAAGATATTATTGAAAAACATCAGAGCAAAGGAATAGCAGGTCTGCAGATGCTTTATTCAACATTAAAGGATGTGTTTGAAATGAAATCTATGAAGATCAATATTAATCTACCTACTCATGCCACACCTGATGTTGCCAAGGAGCATGAAGTTTTGGTTAATGAAATTCATGAAGAGAGACCACTTGCATCTGTTGTGCCTCAGAGTGCACCTGTTGCATGTCAAAAGACAAAGATTGAGTCAATATTTGTACAAATCTATAGAGAGGAATGCAAAAGAAAGAAAATTAGAAGGCAAGAAGCCATTCTTGCTTGATGTATTGAGAGATGGTGATCCCATTGGGCCAAATGTTGCAAAGTGGGCCATCGAGTTGGGTGTAAGATGTAGGGCCCATTTGGATATTTTCAAATCAATTTTTGCAAAGCAAGATCCATGAGCTATGGAAAATATTATACAAAAAATGGAAAATGCTTTTGAGACTATGGTGGACAAATCTCTAGAAAATATTACAAGCAAAGGATGAGAATTTTGATGAACAATTTTAGATATAGTTGTAGAAAAACAATCATGGAGGGAAAAGAGAGGTTAGACTCCACTCTATCTCCCAAAGAGTGGGAGGCATTGAGAGAAAGTATGCATTCTGAAGAATATTTGGCAAAGAGTAATAGAGGTAAGAGGGAAAGAGATAATGTGAGGGCTAGATATACATTTGGCCGAGGTAGGTTGCATGCCAAAATGGACAAATTTGCAGTAAGTGTATGGATTTTTGGTTCAATTTATATAGTGTTATTTATTTTGATTTTTTATTGAACTAACTATATGTTGAAATTGACATTGTATTTTAGGTGGAAAATAGTAATAAAGAAGCAAGTGCAAAAGATATTGTCAATTATATGGCAGCACTACATCCTAGTAAATATAAGAGTAGGATGAAGTGGAAATTTAGTTCAACAATAAATATTTCATATCCATCTGTTTAATGCCCAGTAGGAGCCTCTGTAGATCATGTTAACTCAAATTAACTAGGGTACCAAAAGGTAATGAGTTGCATATTCAGTCTCACTCAACAAGTTTCGTAGTTGGTTGCCTCTATCAACCCTATAGTTTCTGCATGGAATGAGCATAAATCCATGGATTTAGATGAGGTAAGAGGCTCTATTGATCTCATTTCTTCTTGTTTGGAAATTCTATATACAAATGACTCTTCATTAATGTAGATTATTGAAATCTGAGTGTAGGAGAATCCAACCCAAATTATTTATTGTTGGAGTGATCCAGAATTTATGTTCTTTTGGACAAATTTATAGCTTGCATTCTTTACTTGACTATTGAATGCTTTGTATATTTTTTTGCACGATGGTTAAACCACATGTAGAGAAATTTTAGCAAAGCAATAGGAAAACAAAAATGCCTTCATGATGTCAACAGAGTTGTCGATATTGATAGTGATGAAGTGGACAAGAATGCGTAGCACAATCGTCTTAGTTGTCCTGAAGTTGAGGTAATTAATATAATAGTTGCCAGATATTTGTCCCAATGTTTTGTCATTCTTCATGCTTAAAATGTTCTTTTGGAAAAAAAATTATAGCTTTTGCATTCTTTAAGTTGTAAGTTAATATGTCCCAATGTTTTGTCATTCTTCTTTTGGACAAAAATTTATAGCTTTTGCATTCTTTAAGTTGTAAGTTAATTTGTCCCAATGTTTTTTCATTCTTCTTTTGGACAAAAATTTATAGATTTTGCATTCTTTAAGTTGTAAGGTAATATGTCCCAATGTTTTGTCATTCTTCTTTTGGACAAAAATTTATAGCTTTTGTATTCTTTAAGTTGTAAGTTAATCTGTCCCAATGTCATTCTTCATGCTTAAAATGTTATTTTGGACAAAGATTTATAGCTTTTGCATTCTTTACTTGATTTACATTAATTTTTGCATGATGATTAAACCACATGATGCAAAGAAATTATATGAAAGCAAGACAAAAAGAAAAAGGCCATGTCAATAGAACTCTCTACAAAGTTGTACAACTTCATGTTTGCAATGACGTTGAGAGTGATTATGATGATGAACTTGATGAGCATGCACATGATATTCATAGCGGTAGTTGTGTTGAACTCGAGGTGAGTGCTATGAAACCACATGCAAGTAAGTACTATTCAAGTAAGTAATGGTTGTTTTATTATGTAAATAAGGGTAATCATTACCTATTTGATAGAAGTTAGTTAGAATAGTAGTGAAGTGTAATTAGCTAGTATACATAGATTATGGAAATAAGGGAGAAAATATAACTTACATATGGAATCTTAGAGCTTAGTTGTAATAAAGTGTTTTATAAAAGCACATACAAAAACTGATTTGTTCCAAGACATAAGACATTACATACAACTGTCAAAAACAATATAATGTGTGTTTTATATCTCAATATAATATGTATTTTTTTGTTTTTGTAGACATTTATTGATAAACTCCAAGAAGGGGATTAAGTTGAGGTGTTGGATTTGTTTGATGGTGTTATTGTGGGCATTGAGCGGATTCACTCACTATCTATTATACATGGAAAGAAATTGAAAGGAACATGAGATGCAAATGTAAGTATTTTAAAGGTCACAAGTAACATACCCCTTGCTTATCCAGACAAAATAGATGGAGTTGTCTGACTGAAAGAGAAAGAAGGGACCTTCACATGGTGGCCACTAAAATATTTGAAAAAAATGGCATAGTTGATGTATATGATCTTGTAGTACTAGTTGTTAGACAGCTTGGCCACTGCTTTATGCAATAGTTTGAATGTGTTGTTCAGGGATCTTAGTGTTTTTTGTCAAGGCGTAAGTGCAGAAGAGAAAAAGAAGGGTTAGTAGCAACAAAGTGTGGAGAGTGAAGTTGCAAACAGAGAATGTACTGAGCTCGAATAAGTTGAACCCAAACAAAAACCAAAAAATCTAATTTTGGTGTACATTCTATGAGTAGAACAGAGAATGTTCAATCTTACTCCACTTGTAATGTAAAACCACTTGATTATATTTTTCTCTTTTTGTTTGGGTTCCACTCATTCAAACTAGTGCATTATAGAAGAGGGGATATGTTGTTGTGTAAGCAGTAGACATAGAGAACAGGGGTGCAGAAAAAGAAGTAAATACAGAGTAGATAAAGAGGTGTAGAGAAGAGGAAAAGTTGCAGAGTGCGACATACATGTATGTGCAATTGCAAATAAGTTGCAACATAGAATTGTTATCAAAATTGTAATATCTTGCATAAGCTAAAAAAAGGCATTGTAACTCAGTTTTCTCAGTCACAGCACTAAGAAACACACTTTGTAATAGTACATTTTTCAAAGCAAAGACACATTTATGTCTTGTATTTGCTGTAAGAACACGTTTTCTCAATAAAATTTTAGTATTTTTCCTTCTTAATAGCCATTTCATTATGTGCAAATGAATGATTGATTATGTTTTTTGGTGTTTTTATATGTTTAAACCTTAATTAAGGCATTGTCTCATTTCCAACACTTATAGGCAGAAATCAATAAACAAAAACAATTAAATAAACTACCAATTGACTAAATATACTACCAACTAAGAAAAATCAATGAATAAATATGACTAAATATAATGATTATGCAATTAATAAACAGTGTATCAATATACCTACTAGTTGAAAAAAATCAGTGAACAAAAATAATTAAATAAACTACCAAATTGATTAAAATTAATGACTAAATACACTACCAATGGAAAAAAATCAGTGAATAAAAATGACTAAATAAGTGACCAGTTAACAACAATCAATGACTAAATTAACGACTAAATATATCAGTGAATAAAAAATGACTAAATAAGTGACCAGTTTAAAACGATCAATGACTAAATTAATGACTAAACACACTACCAAATCAATCAAATTAACGACCAACTCGATCAATCAAACAACTAAATTAACGACCAAATCGATCAATAAAATGACTAAAAATGGTTTAGTCATCAATTCGGTCATGTTATAAATGACTAGCAATAAACTACTACTGGTCACACAACCATTATAGTCATTTATAAATAGTTTTTAGTAGTTTTTTAGTCATATATTGTTGTTTTTGTACTAGTGTCAACAATGGAGGCTTTGTATTGAATCGAGCAATCCGACATCCAAACATCAATACAAACACAACTCCAACATGGGATGGTATATGTTTTAAAGTTTTGAATTCAATTCATGTTGTCTTTTAGATTACATTGTTTGATTTCATAATTTTAAAGCTTCTTTTCATTAGTAATGGGTTTACAAATCTTAATCTTGTTTTGAATTAAATTAGTTTGATTCATTTTCTTTCCTAATGCTTTATTCCCCCCCTTACGATATTTGGCACGCTTGGTGGGACCCTAGGTCCTTAACTTTAACATTTTCTTTGAGTTTGAAAAGCAATTGCAGGTTCTCGGTCACTTTTGCTAACTGGGATGTTTTTGCTCTAAACTTGCACGTGCTTGCCTCTTTTTTTTGGTCACTATTGACCTAAAAAGTGGTGTTATTAACTTAAATTGGAATGCTATTGACCTAAACTTGTGTGTTATTGACTTTTTTTATTGTAGGTTTTCTGAATAGAAGTCTTTGAACTGACATTTACAAGGGCGCTATTGACCTAAACTCATTTGCTATTGCGGGGAACAAAGTCACTTTTGATGTATTTTTTGAATTTGTCAATTTGCAAAGCTTTTCTTTGATTTCACAGATTTACCTAACACTAACGTGTGACTATTTTGTGTTTGGGAAGTTTCTAATGTTGTTTGTGTAGCCCTTACAAGAGTATGGCACATGTTTTCATGAGAACAACTAACAATTTCATTGTAGGGTTGGTGAACGGTCCAAGACCACTTCAGTTTTTAAAAAAATATTTCTTAGTTAAAGACATTTTGGTTTGGTTCTTTCAAACTAAACCCACAACTCTCATATTTCACTTTGGTGCTTAACAAATGAACCCACAACTCTCATATTTTACTTTGGTGCTTAAGAATTGAACAAGGCAACTCACACATTTCATTTGGTGTTGATAAAATTGAACAAGGCAACTCACACATTTCATGTGGTGTTGATAAAATTGAACAAGGCAACTCATGCATTTCATTTGGTGTTGATAAAATTGAACAAGCAAACTCACACATTTCATTTGGTGTTGTTAAAATTGAACAAGGAAAAATCTCACATTTCAAGTTTGGTGCTTCTAAAATGGGATATTTTTGTTTTTTACCAATGCCTTTTATTTTTTTGATGCATGAACGCCTTTATTTTTGTTGTCAATCAAACGCATTTCATTTTGCTTACCACATTAAGATGAAAAGGTAAATTAGGAACACTCAAACTTTGGTGCTTAAAATTGAACAAATCCATTTTGATTTGCACATTGCTATATTTTTCATGAAGTCTCAAATGCTTTGAAATTAGTACACATAAAAAATGAATTGATATCTTCACATTTCAAATTTTGGACTTATAAAGAAATTGTGATGAATTGTATATCATGTCTATCATGATTGGCGAGCCAAGTGTGTATCCTCTCCCCCTATGTCTTTTGATGATCCTGGGTGACGAGAAACACTTTGGGCTTTTGTATTTTTTTGGAGTCACCTATTTTGTTTTTAGGATAAGGGCCTGCTAATGAGACACATCCGGCAACAAAGAACTCATATAAGTGACTCTTCAAACAAGCATGTTTATCGGTGAACTATATAAAAGTTTTGAAATCATAAATGAAAGTAGCTTCAACCTGCGGCGATAACATACTACACCCAATCCATCTCTAGAAATGGAAGGGAACGGTTTAATGCCTTAAGTGGCTTGCAGATGGTAGTATTCATCTCGATGTTCTTGGTTTGTTGTCACTAAAAACCTTTTTGTGTAGTGGCCAACTTTGTCTTTTTGAAGCATTCTTTAAAGTATTCCATTCGAATTTACTTCCAAGAAGTTACTTACCAAGTCCAATTTATGGTTGAGGCATAGAGCTTAAGAGTTCATTCTTAACATACCTCTATTTGAATCCTCCATAAGTTGCATGTAAAATCATCCCTTCAGGGCATGAGGTAAGCCTACCGCAAAGAAACGTACCTACTTAGGATGTGTTGAATGATTATCTTTGAGCTATATATTAGATTTCAAAATTGTTTGTTGTGCTTTCTATCACTTACTAAAATCTCAGACAAATCCTTCTCAAAACAATCAGATCAACTAAAATATCAAAATTGTAAACTTATCCAAATTGTTGTCAAACAAAAAATGGAATCAAAATTGAACAAAGTCACTATTGTTGTTGTTTCTACCGCTATTAACCTAAAAATTGTTTGATATCTCTCAGAACGATCGCTTTTGCTATCTTTTTTTACAATAGTCATTGTTAAAAGATGGTCACTTTTGAAAAACAATAACACTTTTGACCTGAATAGAGTCGCTATTGAAAACTTTGCCACTATAGAGCTAAACATTACTTTTGTTGACTCAAACTTGCTCGCTATTTATCAGAATTATCACTATTGTTGTCTCTAGTTTTTGATAGGAACTTACCAAACAAAGTCGCTTTTTCTAAACTTAATCGCTTTTGTTAGAAAAACTAGTCACTATTGACCTAAAAGATTGCTGCTATTGCCCTATTTTTTGGTGCAAACCAGAGACTAATTTGAAATCAATCAAACCATCCATCTTTTTGAAAACAAAACAAAGAAAATAGTCAGACCTCCAAAACAATTCATATCTGCATCTTCCCATATCCATTTGCACATCAAAACAATCAACCTAGTTTTAGGATTCAATTCAAAACACCAACTTGGATTATTCCTTTTGCTATCGATTTCTAAGATATTAACATTTGCTTGCACCTCAAGGCTAGTTCAAGTATATCTTCAAACATATCCTCTAGAAAAATAGAGTTAAATATGGGTCCAAGTTTTTATACACTTTGAAACCCAAAAATTAGCATCATTTCCAAAACATCCACTAAACATCACTCATACTCTAGGGTCTTGAGAATCACAATCCATAGAAAAATCCATCAACCCCTTTTTTTGAAAGGTTTTCATTTACATCATCTTCATTCATCATTATTTTAAATAGAAAAAGATCAAACATCACGAAAATCTTACGCTCTATGACCATCTGGCATCCTATTGCTCTTGTTCAACATCCAAATTTTATTGCTCCTATTATACAACCAAATATCACGTGAGTTGAAGGAAAAAAATTGGACATTATTAGTAATCTGAGAAGTTTCATGTTTGAGAAAAATGAAACAACTTAGTGGAGAAACATGGCTACTATTCTGGACGAAGAAGCACGAAAAGCTAATCTTGCAGTCGAAAGACCAGTATTACCACCTCCTGTGTGGCAATAGATAATCTTGGCTTGAAAAACACCATTCTTTTAAACATAAAATCAAAAAAAAAAAACATCATTCCATTCCATAGTGATCACAAAATTTCAACTAGGTCTTGGAATTATTTATGACAACCACAAGATCTCAACACAAAAAAAGATGGAAGCCAACAAGAGTAGCTCAAGTGCACCAAAAATAAACATCACTAATGAGGAAACCAACCCATGGGGTTATAAACCAAGTGACCTTTCAACTCTTCAAAGAGAACCTACATTTAAGGCAACACAAGACCAACCACCAAGTGATGAGGAAGTGCTCCTTAGACACCAAAACATGATTGATAGTCAAAATAAACTTCCAAATCTTAATGGCATGATCATAGAAGAATATGATAGTGATGAGGAACTCACTGATGAGAAACTATTAGAATACTCCCAAGATCCTAAGATGAAAAAGCTTATGGACAAGATGCTTGGAAAAAATGCAAACTCATATTTCCTCACATTAGCAAAAAGTGGTGTAAAATTACCCATTGAATTCAACATGGACATCCTAAAAGATCCAAATATTAGTCCACTAGGATATTAAACAATGGTTAAAAATTCCAAAACCAACCACGAATCCCAACATACCAACATTTTTTTCACAAAACAATGATCAAACACAACCCATGGATAACCCATTGTTTATACCACCATCCAAAATTGAACAAGCATTTGTGGCACAACAGTATCAAGGAAATGAAACCCAAAACATGCCACAACATAACACAATGTAAGACATGGGAAACCTTCCAATGGACCAAAAAGGTGGAAACCCATCACAAGGGAAATACATGCCACAACACACTTCACACATTGACCCTTCCAACAACTTACACTATCAACAAAATCAACCACAATGAGGTGTACCATCAACGCAATACCAAGGTAACCTTCCAAAACATCAACCACAACAAGGTGTACCATCAAAAAAATACCAAGGTAACCTTCCACAACATCAACCACAACAAGGTGTACCATCAAAAAACTACCAAGGTAACCTTCAACAAATTCAACCCCAACAAGGTATACCATCAACGAACTACCAAGGTAACCTTCAACACAATCAACCATAACAAGGTGTACCATCAATGCAATACCAAGTTACCCTTCAATACAATCCACAACAAGGTATACCGTCAACACAACATCAAGATAGCCTTCAACAACACTCACAACAACAAGGTGTACCATCAACACAATATGGTCAATATACCCTTCAAAAAAACCCACATCAACATGGTGTACCACAAACGAACTATCAAAGTACACCCCAAACTCCACAACAAAATACCCCTCGGAATCAATACCAACGTACAAAACAAAGTCAACATATGTACAAACCCCAACAAGGACCCAACATACCTTATGCACAACATGGTCCTCAAAATATCATGGGACAACAGAGCTACAATTTACAAAAACCACAAGCAAGTGTGCCAACCAGTGACATAAACATGCAACTACAAACACTCAATCAAAGGATATCGGATATACAAATTAGAAATCCAGAAAAGAGCTATGCTCTATGATGAGACCATAAAATGACTCATTATATCTATGAAATAGCATCTTTTTTCTTTGCATATAAAGTGGATCTAAGTGTAGTTTATGAACTTATGGTTTATTTAGAATGAAATAAAGAAGTTATATTTGGTTATTTCTTTATAAATTATTCTTATCTTATTGTCAACTATTACCATTAACTCTTGGAAAAAGTTGTTAAAGTGTATACATGTAGTTCCAAAGATCATGTTCTGAAGATGCTCCGGAAGTGCTTTGAAGATGCTTTGAAACTTGCTAACATAGTTGTTGTGATGCTCCAAAATTATTGTTGCAATAGACCAGCACAGAATACTCTGAAAATGCCAATATTGTGCCAAAGTATAGTTGGATCCTTTGGGTTGAAGTAATGACTTCCTTGATATCTATAAATATACTTTCTATATTTAGATATCCTATTTTTAGGCATTACCATTTATGGTAATGGCCTAAATTAATCCAGTTGTATTCATACTTCAAAATTTGTAAAACCGGATATGTATTTTTAGTCCATAGTTTGTTGAGGCGGTTCCAACGTCTTCCTAGAAACGTGGATCATGTTGCCTATTTTTGGACAAGTAGATTTTGGCATTAGATTGCCTAGATTTTTGGTAATCTGTTATTAGGTGTTGAGATGCGTTTAAATAAACATCTCCTTCTTATTTTTCGGGAGAGCTGAAAGTAGAAGATCAATAAAATATAATTTGAAGTTCGAGAAAAGCCTGTGTTCTAAATAAAATCCTCTTCCCAGGAATGAGTTGGCCACTCATTTCAATGAAGATGGATCAATGTATTTTATTCATTTATTTCCTTATTTTGTAAATTACTTTTCTTTTTCTTTTATGTTTTGTAAACATTTATCTATATAGTTTGTTGTAAACCTGCAAGTGTTTTCTGTGTTTATTATTTTCTTTCAATTCAACAATTTACTTTTTTCCAAGTGTGCTCTTTAATTTCTTCATGTGTGGTGTTCTCTTTCAATTCCTACAAGTGTGCCATTTCAATTCTTCAAGTGTGCTCTTTTAATTTCTGCAAGTGTGCTCTTTTAATTTCTGCAAGTGCACTCTTTCAATTTCTACAAGTGTGAAGTGTGGTAGAAGGGTTGTTAACCATAAATCTCTCTCTCTTACTGCATATTTCCTTTGGATGTCATCCTTGGAATGACATGATTAAATGATGTGAATGACAACCTCATCACTCTACAGGATATTTGTCCATATCCTTTTGACCAAAATTTATCTATGGTACCTTTCCAGAAAGGCTTCAAAATCCCAAAATTCAACAAGTATAGGGGAAGAGGGGATCCAATAGAGCACGTACGTGAATTTTCAGTGTCTTGCATGGACCTGCAACAAAATGATACCTACCTAATGAGACTCTTCCCATGAAGTGTCGGCGGAACTACTATAGACTGGTTCTCTCGTTTACTATCTGGTATCAAAACATTTGACAATTTATCAGATAAGTTTGTAAACCATTTCTCATACATCGAACAAGACATAAAAATCACAGATCTCTATAAAATCAAGCAAAGTCAAGGAGAAGCATTTGCCTCATACCTCAAAGATGGAGACACAAAGCAAGCAAAATTAAATGGCTTGTTCCAGAGAAACAACTTGTAGATATCTTTATCTCCAATATACATGCAAATATCAATTACTCACTTACTGTGTTGTGTCCTAACAACTTTGAAAAAGGTATACTCATTGAAAGAGCCCTCATTGCAAGGGGATTAATGAAACTTTACAACCCAAAGGATCAACCCTCTACTTCAAATGACAAGCAAAAAATATGGGCTAAAAATAAAAATGTAACCAATGATGGATTAGTTGGTGCTAAGTTTGTACGCAATGTACAAAATCCCAATATGCCACAAAATCATGTTCAAATGACACAAGGCTATGCTTCAAATAACCCACAGAACAACCAACCCAAATATCAATAGAACAACCAACTCAATTATCCTTAGAAAAATCAATCCAACAACCAACAAAAAAATAAAGGATAGGATAATGAAAGGAGACCACCTCAACAATATGACCAACCACGAAGAAAATTTACTCCCTTGGAGAATCCCTCGAGGTCATTATACACAAACTAGTCCAAAAGAACCTCATCACGATTAATGATAGAACAAATTATGAAGAGCCCAACTTCAAGCCCCCTTAGTATAATGAGAATGACAAATGTGAATTTCACAAAATCAAGGGGCATACCACCAATAATTGCATGGGACTTAAAAACACCATGCAAGACTTAATCAAAAAAAGAGAAGTGGACATCGAACCTCATCCCAGAAATAAAGACCTAAAGATATACAAGGATCCAATCCCTGACCATTCTAGGGGAAACAACAAGGGAAAAGAACAATATTACCGTAAGGCTAACTTCTCTTATGGCAAGGATACAATTCTAGGAAATGTCTCTTGTGATGATCAACCATCCATATGGTAACTATACTAGGCAGAGATCCTGAATGTAATGTGACTACCCAAAGGGGAAGAGTAACAATCCAAGGAGCACCAACCCAAGTAAAAGCCACGAGCAAGCCATCAAGTGACTATAGTATTGTGGACCAACTTAAGAAAACTTCCACCCTAATCTTCATCCTTGAACTCTTAAAATTTCCATCAGCACATAAGGAAATATATGAGAAAGCACTAGTTGAAACGTTAGTCCCAAAAAACCTTGACGCTAATCAGTTTTAAGCCATGGTTGGCAATATCACATCCACCCATCATTTAGTCTTTTCTGAGAAAGACCTTCCACACAAATATTTCCACTATCAAGCTCTTTATTTAGAATTATGTGTCCACAAGCACAAAGTCAAGAGAGTACTCATAGATTACGGTGCAGGTCTAAACATTTGTACCTTAAAATTTGTGAAACAACTGGGATACTCTGATCATGTCATAGATAAAAACAAGAGCATCACCATCAAAGCTTATGATGACATAGAGAAAAATTTAGAAGGAACTATCAGGCTACCCGTTCAGATAAGACCAACAATAATAGAAATTACTTGTCAAGTATTGGATCTCAAGCTTCCATACAACCTTCTCTTGGGTCGACCATGGATCCATGCTTTAAAATCAATCCCATCTACATTCCATCAATGCCTAAAATTTCCTTATGACAATAAGGAATTTACCATATATGCTGACCCCGAACCTTTCCATTATTGTGCCAAATTGGAAGAAAGGTAATAAAATATTCAACAAATACCTAGCAACAATATATATTTTCACTCCTTTTCCTACGTTGACCCATTATCACTACCTTTTTCCTCCACTACACCATCATCAACTGAGTTACCTAAATCTGATACCAAGATCCAAGCACTTGAAAAGGCTTTGGGGAATACCACTTTAACCTATCTTTTTTGTTGGAATGCTTCCCCCCACACCAAAGACATATGGAGGACCGAAAGAGATCACACATGTACAAACTATCACAATGGTAGTCAAACCCACTATTTTCACCAAGTGGGGAGACATGCAAGATGAGGAAGTATGTGAAGAGGATCTATCTTCATGGATCTACAAAGTAGAAGGATGGGAACAACCACTACCTCTCCTTCTTATTAATGAAAACAAAAAAGGGTATCAAATAGTCAAAAGCATGTGATTCAATGGACAAGGTGGCCTTGGTCTACACTGACAAGGGAGAAGAAAACCAATCATTATAGAATGATGCTCAAATAATCTTGGACTAGGTTATGGTGCATCTAACTTGATTACCCCAAATACTGAAAACACCTCTTATGAGAAAGAAGCTACTGCTACCACTATTAAGACATTGGATACTTGTGACCGTCTAAAAAACTACTTGTATATCCAAGACATGTTTGAAAACCTTAACGTGAATACCCTCACCGTCGAATCAACATCTGATGATGACCATATCGAGACATATTCCAATGAATACGAATGGGATTCTTGTGACACTAGTGAATACAACTTAGATACCTTATGGAGCCTTAAAAAAAAATGTCCCTAACCTAGCTACAACTTCCATAAGCTTTGCAGATACCCATGAAAAAATATCCTTATATTATCCGCAGTTGATAGATTGGGACCAACAACATCATACACCAGTTTTGGAAACATTCAAGAACGATGAGGCTATTGCGGAGTTCATGGGACTTTGAATGAATATACCCCAAGGAGATCATAAAGTAGGTTTTGTAATGGAACTAGACCAAGGAGAATATTTTTGGGGGGAGATTGAGTCCTCCAGTTGCAAAAATAAACCAAAAATTTTTAAAATCAAAAAGAGGTCCCCTAAGGAAAACCACAAAGTGTCTTTATCGGATTAGGGTAAGAGAAAAATAAAGGACACTTATGAGGGTGAAAACCTCTCTGAGGCACTCGAAGATGGAGGATTCCATCTTCCCACCATAAAACATTAAGAGAAGTCAACACTCTTAGTTGAGGATTTTGAACCCATCAATGTTGGCACAACATAAATACCAAAAATAGCATACCATATAGCATCACTTGATCCTAAAGAAAAAGGGATCTTCTCATAATTTATCAATGAAATAAAAATCAACTTTGCATGGACATATGTAGACATTCCAGGGCTAGATCCAACATTGGTCGTACATCACCTAGTTGTATTTCCTAGAGCTAAACCCATCAAGCAGAAGCCATAGAAGGTGCATCCACAAATAACACTTTTGGTAAAAGTAGAACTTCAAAAATTGTTGGCCCATTGACTATCTTGAATGGGTATCTAATCTAGTACTAGTATCAAAGCCCATTGGGTGCATACGGATCTACATAGATTTTTGGGATCTAAACAAGGCTTTCCCGAAGGATGACTTCTCTCCGCCCAACATTGACATGATTGAAGATCTAACTATAGGGCATGGAATGCTATCATTGATGGATGACTTCTTTGGATACAATAAGATCGAAATATCCCCTAAGGACCAACATAAAACAAATTTCACTTGTGCATGGGGAATGTTTTGTTGGAATGTCATGCCATTTGGTCTAAAGAATGCAGGGGCAACCTATCAATGAGCAATGACCACCATCTTTCATGATATGTTGCATACCACTATGGAGGATTATGTGGATGACATACTAGCCAAATCCATCAAAAGAGGAGATAATTTTTCCAACCTAGCAAAGGTATTTGACAGGCTAGAATAATACAACTTACATCTCAACCCAAAGAAGTGTGTCTTGGGAGTGACTTTTGGAAAACTGTTGGGTTACATAGTATCAAGAAGAGGCATCGAGGAAGATCCTGCCAAGGTGAAAGCTATATTAGAAATTCCTCCTCCAAGAACATTGAAGTAGCTGAGAAGTTTACAAGGTAAACTACAATCCATCAGGAGATCCATTGCATAGTTGGCAAACAAATGCCATCCATTCACCCATTTGCTACACAAAGACATAACATTTAAATGGGATGGCAAATGTGATCAGGTGTTCAAACATTTCAAGGATTACTTACTCACCCCTCCAGTATTAATACCACCAATTCAAGATAAGGCAATTATACTATATGTATCTACGACACCGACAACATTAGGAGCTCTATTAGCACAACCAAATGACAATAACAAGGAAAGGGTGGTCTATTATATCAATCAAACATTGTTATGTTATTAATTGAACTATTTACCCATAGAAAGAGTGTGTCTATCCATCATCTTTGCAGCATAGAAGTTAAGACACTATATCTTAAACATAAAAGTAAAGTTGATATCAAAAGTAGATCCCTGAAAGTATCTATTGGAAAAAATAGCTCTATAGGGAGGATTGCTAAAGTGGTTAAAGATACTTAGTGAATTTGATATAGAGTACATAGATAGAAAAGATATCAAAGGACAAATCATAGTAGATCAACTAGCAGAAGCACTAATGGAAGATCATCAGCCTTTAACAATAGAATTTCCATATGAAAGCATACTGTTGATAGAACAATTAAGTCGTTGGACCTTGTACTTTGATGGGTCCCACACTCAACACGACTTAAGAGCAAGTATCTTATTTCTCACACCGTAGGGAGATAGTATACCTAAGGCTTATAGGATTTCTTTTTCATGTACCAATAACATCTCTGAATATGAAGCGTTAATCACAAGACTGAAGATGGTCATAGAATGGATGATAAAGGAACTACAGGTTTATGGAGATTCCCAACTAGTCATCAGTCAAGTAAACGATGAATATCAAACAAAGGATGACAAACTAATGTCATATAAAAAAATGGTGGACAGTTTCAAACAATACTTTGTCATCATCACCTTTGAACAAGTTCCTAGGATTAACAACAAAGGAGTCGACGCTATGGCGACAATAGGTTCACTCTTCAACATTCCACAAAATATTCATAAATATGAATTTCTCGTGGAGCAACTACTTAGACCGGCATTCGATATCCTGAAATTAGAACTTGTTTATGATGTTGTTGGTCCTAATTCACCTTGGTACCAAGATACGTTTGACTATATCCAACATGGTATCATACCTCCTGAATTAATGACAAGCCAAAAGAAAACCTTTGTCTATAGAACCTCCCAATTCACTATCTTAGGAGATACCCTATACAGACGAAGTCTAGACAGAACATTACTTTGATGTATCAATGTGGAAGAAGCGCAAACTGCTTTATAAGAAGTGCATGAAGGTATTTGTGGGTCTCACTCTAGTGGACCTAATCTAGTACAAAAATTGTTGAGAACAAGGTATTATTGGCCCTCAATGGAACAAGAATGCATGCAGAACTCAAGAAAATGTCACCAATGTCAATAGCATAGTGATCTTGTTCATGCACCAACACAAGAACTGAGACCTATAGCAACACCATGGTCTTTCTTGCAGTGGGGATTAGACTTGATAGGGAAGATCTCTCCTGCTTCATCCAATGGGAATAAGTTCATTATCACCGCAACTGAATACTTCACAAAGTGGATAGAAGTAATTCCATTAACATAAATCATAGGGAAAGAGATATCCAAGTTGATCTTGAATTATTTGATCTGTCGATATGGAATTCCCCAAACTATCATAATAAACAACAAAACCCCATTCAAAAACCAAGATTCCTGTGAGCTTTGTTCAAATTTTTCTATCCAACACCAATTTCCAATGTCCTACTATCCCCAAGGAAATGATTAGGCTGAAGCATCTACCAAAACCATTTTGAAAATACTAAAAAAGATTGTTAGTGACACTGACCATGATTGGAATTTGCAGCTAAATCCAGCCTTATGGGTTTACCGAACCAACATTCACACACCTACGAGTTCCACACCTTTTTCCTTGGTCTATAGATCTGAAGCAATCTTACCTATTGAAGTTGAAATCCCCTCACTACGAGTATCCCTAAAAGGCATGGTCAATAATGAGAAATATTGGGTGTCCTAATTGAATGAGTTGGAACTCCTAGATTAAAGGCATTTGAGCATGTTAAACCATCTCCAGGTTTATTAGAATCGGCTCAAATGAAGTTGCAACAAAAATATCAAAAACAAAGGCTTTCAAATTGGTGACCTAGTACTAAAAGAGAATCAAAAGATCCAACTAAATCAGGATGGGAAGGGGAAGTTTGAACCAAACTGGTTAGGTCATTTCATCATCATAGCAAGCTATGGCTCTGGAGATTATCAATTGGCTACTCCTGAAGGAGAACCTTTAGCTGAACCTTTGAATAGCAGTCATCTCAAAAGGTTTTATACTTGAGCGCATCAGAGTATCTCAACAAAAAAGATAAAAAAGAAAAAAGAAAGAAAATTGTAAAGAGAAACAAAATGTTCTTTAAGTGAAAACCACTTTGTGGCACTTCTAGGACAAGTACTGTAGTGAAAACCTGGGAAAAAGGAACTACGTTTGAAGAAGACCTGCATCTTTATCTATCAACACTATCTAAAGCATCCACCCCATTCTTCCCGTAATAAAACATGCAAACCAACGATGGCTTGATGATTGATCAAGTGTTGAACCTTGCTACACCATCAAAATTTGTTTCCCCTAATGAAGGTAATCTTGTCTCAAACTGGGGGCAACTTCCTAAAACTAGTAGCGGATTCGATCCTTGTAAATCCCATCACGGTCAAAAACTATCAAAATCAAAAAATAGCCAAAAAATAAACAAAATCAAAACAAAGTCAAAAACATCAAAAATCCCTAAAACATGTTATGCTTTGAGTCAAAAAATCAAACTATGAGCCTCTACGTGGACAACATAGGCAAGGCAATCATAACTGATGATCCCTTGAGGCCCTAGGTTAGTCCCCCAAAACAAAAATAAAACATTCAAATATGTTATCAAAATCCGAAACATTGATAAAAAGTTAGAAAACTCCAAAAAATAGTGTCACTCAATATAGTCGAACTACAATCTCTCTGCATTCGTCATGTAGGCAAGGCTAATCTTTGAGCATCCCCCGAGGCACCAGGTTAGTCCCTTTAGGTCCCCCTATTTTGTTTTTAAATTTCCTAAAAACAACAAAAATAGCATCAAAAAATCAAAAAATTACAAAAGATCCTATCTCCATTGTCACTTATCCGCAATAAACTTTTCATTCACAATAAACAATCGTCACCCTCACCCTTTGACAACATAATCAACAAACAAAACAAACATCAAATCAAAAATTCCAAAGTGAAGATAGAAATGACTAAGATAACTATCAAGTGAAAACAATGCCTAAGAATAGACTATCATACCTATTTGAAAATCATTATCAACAATCCTAAAACATGAGTCTTAACGAATATAATGTTCCTACAATAGAAATCATCAATGGATTTCATCATGCATCAAAGCAACTATGACAAGTGATACTACAACATTTTTTATCTTTTTATATTCTTATCTTTTTTTAATTTATCTAATACCACATTCCCAAGATCTCTCAAGGATATCCATAAGTATTTAGAGAAGAAGGAATGGGGGCATTAATTGTCGATTTTTGTTATTGTGTTTGCTAGATATTTTTGTGACACTACCATGGTGAATACTTGTTTTTTTTGGTGTGTGGAAGTCATTTTGAGGCATTTTGTGTAGCGGTTGCATGTTAGGTACTCCATACCTCTCTGTGTAACTAGTCTGAAATGCTTCAGAACTTCTCACTCATGCACTCTAACGGGGTTTTTGTATGTCTGGTATGAGCAAGAATATTCTTTGTGTGCCAAGTCAAAGTCCACGTAATGGATACAAAGCCACCTTGGTTATTAATACCCTAGTGCATTGTGTATGTTTGCTACAACAATAAGGATTTCTAAAAGATACAAATCCTCTATGAAAGAAAAAGAAAACTCATCAAAGACTAACATCACCAACTTCTTCTATCTCTAAATCTAACTAACACTTCTTCTAGACATCTCCATTCTGCATCACAAAATCATTAGCACCACATACATCCTACATCCACAAAATTCATCAGTACATATCATGACCATAATAAATCGATAAAACACCATCCATCACATACATAATATATCATCATCCACCATATATCATCATTCATCGCATAGATATTTTAACATACATCCATATCATATGCATACATCAGAAAAAGTACAAAAGCATCATCAACAAATATAAATATCCATAAGCATCTCATAACACATCATAAAGCCGAATCAAAAAATGGTATATCATATTCTATAAGAGTGAATTTGCACCCCTTGTGCAAATTCCCCTTTTTTCCTTTTTCCACCTTAGAAAACCAAGTTCAGAGGCTTAATTACACCTAAGCCCACTGCTTCCATCCCACTTGGCGCCTATTTTGAGGGTCAGTGGGGGAATTTCCATCTGAGATGCCTGCACGGCATGTAGATGTCCACGCGACGCGCTTACGTCCCTGGTAGATTCTTGTGGTTGAACCTACAGAGGCATTACACTTCTCATTGGTGGTCAAGTTGTAACGCCCTCTTTGGCCAACCGAACTGAATATGGTTGTTTTCTTCATCTTCTCTTCAAATTCACTCCTTCAACAAGCATTTCATCCTCTAAGAATTCAGTGGAACTTCTTCCAAGCATTCAAACCAACTTGTTCACACTCTTGCACTCACTTCAAGCATTCTAGCAACACTTTTTCACCTCATTGCAGCAACAACTTCACTCCACCACTTCAATAGAGCAAATTTGGGATCACACCATTGCAACAAAGGATCAAGTACTCTCAATCTCTCCCCCATTAGCCTTGAGTTCTTTTTGGTGGAGGTGGTAAGCTTCTCATTCCTCTCCTCTCTTACTTGGTAGAGTAAGCACATTTACTGTTTTTTATTGCTTTAGTGTTCCTTACTACATTGTTTTCTTTATCTCGCTTTCTTGGTTGTCTATGGAGGTGGAAACACCTAAATGGGGGTCTAACTAAGGCAGGCCCCTATACAACCACCCAAAAATTTTCTCCTTGTGTGTAGGTGAACGTGCTTTCGAGGAGCTAGCTGGCGAACAAGTTTCTTTGTGAGATCCTTCTTACCACCTTAGCTCTCGGATTTTTACTTTATCACATTAAAGAGTATTTTGCTTACTTAATCATGTTATTTTGGACCTTTAATAGTAGTTAGTTGGGCCTTTAGCTTGTTTTCTTAGGTTTGACCTTGTCTCTGAAATTGTCTAGTCATACTGACACCAACGCACTTAAGAGATGCCAGCGCGCCGCGCTGTCGTCCCAGGACCGCGCTTTCATCCTCAGACAGAGAGCCCCCTAAGGCATAGTGTTGAACCCAAAAATTGGCTCGCCTAGCCCCATCTTGCATTTCAGGTCTGTAGGGTGATTGAAGGACATTATAGTCCTCATCATTCTTGTCTCGCACTCTCCAACATCTTGTTAAGCTAAGGTAAGTTAGGGAATCCCTCCACTCTTGGCCCTCCGTGACCTAGGGCCTTGAATGTGGTTGGTCCCCCTCTCTTACATTTTTGGTGAACCTAACATGAACCAACACTTTTTCATCCATTGGTGTTGAGAACTCTCCCATGTACTCCATGATTGTTGTATTCCTAAGTGTTGTGAAGGTTTATGAGCATCACAACCCAGTCTACAACTTTCGAGCATATCGTTAGGAGAAGTGTATGACACCTCCTGATGGAAAGGATGAAGGTCACTACTGGTTTCTCTATAGGCCTTTTCTATGGTCCCGTCGTTGGTGTGGCCCCGCGAGAGTAGTTGTCAAGGGGCATGGTAGGAGTCTCTAATGAAACTGATCACATCCCCACTCCTCCTATGTCCCCTACGCCATCGATGGTGGACGAGTACGAGGCTGTTCAAATCCCTTTAGAATATGTTTCCACCCTTAGCAAAGGGTTGGACGCTTTGGGAAATAATTTGGAAAGAAACCTGAAGGTGGCTAGGGCCGCTCGGGTCATCAATGAACTAAAGTACATGATTGAAAAAGATCGAAGAGGCTTGGAACTCGTGGCTAGTCTTACTAGTCTGACAGAAACATGTGCTCCTTTGAACGCTCCTAACATTGTGAGAGGAGCCCCTTTTAAGGATTACAAAGGATAGTTAGGAGTATTGATGCCTCCCACATCTTTCTACATGGCCGATGTGGTTCCTTCTATCAGTATCCTTTTTGTCTCAAAGAAACCCGAAACTATCAAACTAAACAAGGTCCCTTTGGGATTTAGCTTCACTCCCCCCATCACCTCTAGTGGTGGAGGATTTGGCAGGATGAGTGGTGGAGGATTTGGTAGTGGCGGTGCATTTGGTAGCAGAGGTGGTTCTGACAAAAGTCATGGTGGTGTCTTCGGAAGCGAAGGTGGCTCCGACAGATGCCCTAATGGTGGCGGTGGCTCTGGTGGCGGTTCCAGTGGAGGTCACACTAGTGGTCCTGGTGGTGGTTCTGATGGAGGTTTTGGAGGAGGTTCCTCTGGCCCTCTATCTTCTAATGACCCTATTTTGAATACTCTTCTTCAGAATATGGGTAAGATGCATAGCCAGTTAGCGAGTCTCTCCCAAGCCTCTACCCAGCCTATCTTCCAACCCTTTTCTGGCATAGCCCCTTGTCAGTTGCAATTTTGAATACCCCCTTCCCACAAGGAATGGAGATCCCTAAATTTGAGAAATACAGCAGCAAAGGGGACCCAAAGACACATGTGTTCACCTTTAACGCCTTATGCACAAATTTCTTCCATCACAATGCGTTGATGGCTAAACTGTTTCCCCAATCACTCAAGGATACAACACTCAAGTGGTACTATTCCTTGCATGACAATTCTATTTTCTCATTTTACCAACTTGTAAATAAATTCCTTAGACAATTTCAAGCTAATATCAGGTCGAAGATGACCTTCTTGGATCTTGTCTGATGTAAACAAGGAGATAACGAAAAGATTATTGATTTCATAGCGCGCTATCAAGTGTTTCTTTCACAAATCTTGTATTAGCTGCCCAATTCTGACATACAAAAGGTATTCATAGGGAACTTACAAAGTCCTTGGCAAGATAAGTTCACCCTTATTAAGTACCCTTCTTTTGCACATTTGTGTGCAGCCTTACGAGAGTACCAACAGACAGTTGTTCAGTTCGAGGCATCCTCCTTGTGCTTCCGTTTTGAGGGAAATTCTATCATATCAATCTCTAGGAAAGGTAAGGCCGTTATGAATGTAGTAGCCACTGCTGATGACAATGGCCTCAAACATAACCAAAAATTCACAAAGTTATTAGAATAATATTCTTCCATCTTACAAAAGTTGTTGAAGGATAAGATTGTAACCTTGCCAAATCCTAAGCATGTTAAAGAGCCTTACCCTAATTGGTATGATGGGAAAACTTAATTTCAATACCATCAAGTTAATGGAAATGATACTGAATGCTGTATGCAGCTATGACATGAGATACAGGACCACATCAAAGAGGGTATCATTCATCTCGATGGGAGTAAACAAAATGCTAACAAATCAGTGGCAAAAGCTAATAGTGAATTGCAGATATACACAGACCCATTTTTGCTACATTCTACTAACATGATTATCGATTCCACTGATTCTATTACTCAACCTAAGGCCTATGTTAACATGGTCATGATGACTTCTGCTACTCTACCTATACCCAATTCATCAGACATAACATTCACATCACAAGATTTTCCCTTGAACAATAAGCCCTCTCCCCTCTGCATTCTCGCTCACCTCAATGGTAACATTGTGATAGGGGTCTTAGTAGACCCCACAAGCCGTGTGAATGTCATCACAGAGGAAACATTGGTATTAAATTCATTACAGAGGGAAGAATATGAGGAAACAAAATCTACCATCCACACTCACGATGGTATGTGTCTCAAACCTTACAGCTCGATAACCTTGTCCATCCTAGTTGGACCTAGGGTTGTTGACATGGTTTTCAATGTCATCCCAGAGTCGGATCTATTCAGGATGAAGCTAGGCATACCTTGGCTAGCTTCCATGAATGGAATTTCCTCTATTGTTCACAAGTGCTTAAAATTTTCTCACGAAGGTGTCATGCATGTAGTGCATGACATCGGATATTAGCCCTTGTATCTCATGGTGGATATCCATTGGATCACTTTTGGCCCGCCCCAATCATTTTTCTTCCTCTGAGAATGGACCTAATTTACAAGAATTATGTAAAGTATAAGACTAGGGGCAAGGGACAGCTGAAACTGACCCTTCATGTGATACAGCAGTCGGTTGCCTCCTCCTAAGAGGAGAAGGAGAAGCCCACGCCATCTCCCTCTCCTTCCCGTAAAGGCAAAGAGAAGGTTGCCTTTCCCAGACCACCTCATCCTCTCCCCTCTCTTGGGAAGAGTACTAGATGAGTCAGCCCGATGGCTATCTACTGAGCCCAATGATACCTCCTTGGAGTAGGCCCAAGATCAGGATCTCAGACCTCCCTAACGAATACCCTGCAGCGTGGTATTACTTATATGGCAGAAAGAAGGGTTCCCAAAGGGAATTTGATTCACGACCTCCTACCACTCCTGCTCCTAAAGCAGTGAATGGGAAGAGACCCACTGCCAAGGCTCTTGAGTCGACTCCCCCTATTGCTCCTCAACCTGTTCCTCCTGCTCCCACTCAGGAATTCATTCCTCCACCAGAGACTGCCGTAGTGGACGTTCACATGGTTGAGTAGGAGCCATCTGCTCCTTCGCATCCCCCAGCCTCCAACTCAAAGATTCGTAGAAACCTCCTTGCATGTGAGCACAAGTTCCAGTGAAAGGCTCTCTTGGTTGAGTAGGCCACCTCACAAAGGAAGGAGGAAGAAATGACCACCCCTGCTTCAGGGCCCCCTACAGTTCCATCCTCTTCCCTTCCTTCTGCCTCTCTCCAGTCTAGTCCCATGTTTCTCTTGGCTTCCGCTACGAGTGCAAATGCACCTAACCCCAAGGGGGTACAGGTGTTCATCGCTCCTTCAGTGGAGCTGCCTTTGCTAATGTTCGTTCTAGATATCCAACCTTTCCCAAAACCCGTGGATATGATTAATACCTCAGTTGTATCCACTATGGTTCTTTCTTCCTCCTCCTCTACACCCCTTGGCTCGTCTGTGGGGATTTCATCTCCTTCAATGAAGAAAAAGATGAAGTATGGTCCTTCTAGCAGTGAAGGACACAAGAGGATCCCACCTTCTTCACAAGGTGGTCTCATTCTAACTTGTTTTTTCCTAGTGACAGAACCAGTCTCGACTTCCCTTGAGTTCATCACCGCTCCCGAGTCACTTGGTGAGCCTAGCAGTGAATCTCAAGTGCAATCTACCCCATCCATTGAAGTTAGACATGATGCTCCTATAGAGTGCATGTTTAACTCTGTGGATGAAGTTACAACCTTGTCAACGATCTTCGTGAAATCCCTGACCCTAGCTCCACAAGAGCTTGGTGGAGAGGACCTTGAGGGACCCTCTTCCTTAGTCCTTGTTGTGGGAGGGCCGAATGCTCCTCCTCTTAACATCCCACCACTACAAGCTTGTCCTCCTTCCCTCTATGATGACCTAGAGTGGGAAGCAGATGACCTCTTGGTCAATCAATGTTAGAAGGAGGCCCCATCTTGATCTTGTGTGTGTGTGTTTTTTGATGTGTTCCCTCGTGATCATACTATGTCTGCCTAGATGACCCTTGTCACCCCTATTGGTGCTTGGATACAAGCGTGGTTTTTGTGTCATAAACCTTCTTGTATTTGTATCATCATTATTCCATGCTTGTGCTTGATTTTTGATAAATTGGGGATGATGCAAAGTGTTGGGGGATTTTAGGCTTCCCTTCCATGTTGACCCAATTTTGTATTTTTACTTTGTTTTTCGTGCATTCTTCTTGATTTGGTTGGGGATTGATGATCTTTCACCTTGCACCATGGTTACCTATTATTTATATGAGCATGGATAGATCTAACCCCGCTAAACTAGATCCCCTTGTGTCCTTTGTTTGTGTTTTCTCTTTTGCTTTCTCTTTATCTTTCTCTCTTTTTTGCTTGAGTTGCCCCTCTCATGTGTGACAACGCTTTTCTTCAACATTCTGATTTTCAAAAAATGCATCTATTGCCAATGAATCTTTTCTCAAAAAATCTTCACAAATATTTCTTTAAAATCACATTCTCAACTTGGAACCCTAACGGAACATGTTTCCTTCATCATGGGTTCATACAGAAAGGACTTTGCTCCAAAGCGGGAACATCTTTGACCTTCCCCTCGTGTGGGGGCATATTCTTCCTTTCGAATTCCTTGATGAAGTGAACATCTTTCAAAAGGATCCCTTGATGATGGATCGATTCAAGAAAGATAACATATCCTTTTGAATTGTGTGTCCCTTGAGTGGACCCCCTCTTCACGTTAGGTCCCCAAAGGACCCATTTGAAATTTTTCCAAACTGTTGACGATTAGCGCGACTGCCTGCTTACTTGCCTATGTGGCCGCTTCCTAACTCTGCAAATTTTTCTTTCATAGGTTTCCTCCATGCAAGAGATCTTAGAGGATACCTCCCTATAGGACTGGGAGCCTGTAGGGTGCTTCCTTTGAGCTTCCTCCATGCGAGAGATCTTGGGGTTGGCTCTCCTGAAGGTCTGTGGGCTTGTGGGGTGCTTTCTTGGGTTTCCTCCATGCAAGAGATCTTTGGGGTTACCTTCCCTATAGGTTTGCGGGTCTATAGGGTACTTCCTTGGGTATTATTCATGTGAGATATCTTGGAGAATACCTTCCCTACAGGCCTATAGGTTTGTAGGGCGCTTTCCTTGCTTCCTCCATGTGAGAGATCTTGGGTGACACTTCCCGGGTATCCTCCATGTGAGAGTTCTTGGGGGACACCTTCCTTGCAGGTTTGCGGGCCTGTAAGGAACTTACTTCATGGGGCTTCATTCATGCAAGAGACCTTGGGGGTTGCCTCCTTGTAGGTCAACGGGTCTGCAAGATGCATTATTTCTTCAACTTCATAGTTCTGAGAAGCTATGAAGTCCTTCGCTTGTCCTGTATCTTCAAGTTCGTCAGATCGTGGTATGCTTCCTTGACAATTCAGGTATACATTCCTAACCTTACTCCTTCCTTGATCTACTTTACCGAATCACTCATCAGTACGCATGCTCACTAAAGTGGGGGAAAAATGTATAAGAGTGAATTTGAATCCCTTGTGCAAATTCCCCTTTTTACCTTTTCCACCTTAGAAAACCAAGTTCGGAGGCTTAATTACACCTAAGCTCACTGCTTTCATCCCACTTGGTGCCTCTTTTGAGTGTCGATGGGGGAATTTCTTTCAAAGACGCCCACACAGTGCATAGACGTCCACGCAGTGTGCTTACGTCCCTAGCAGATTCCTACAGTTGAACCTACAGAGGTGTTACACTTCTCATTGGTGGTCAAGTTGCAATTCCCTCTTCAACTGACCGACTCAATTATGGCCATTTTCTTCATCTTCTCTTCAAATTCACTCCTTCAACAAGCATTTCATCCTCTAAGCATTCAGTGGAACTTCTTCCAAGCATTCAAACTAGCTTCTTCACACTCTTGCACTCACTTCAAGCATTCTAGCAGCACTTTTGCACCTAATTGCAGCAACAACTTCACTCCACCACTTCAGTAGAGCAATTTTGGGACTGCACCATTATAGAATAGGCTCGAGTACTCTCAATTTGTCCCCCATTAGCCTTAAGTTCTTTTGGTGGACGTGGTAAGCTTCCCATTCCTCTCCTCTATTACTTGGTAGAGTAAGCACATTTATTGTTTTGTAGTGATTTAGTGTTCTCTAGTACATTGTTTTCTTTATCTTGCTTTCTTGGTCCCTATACAACCAATCAACATTTTTCTCCTTCTTGTGTGTAGGTGAATTTGCTTTTTAGGATCTAGTTGGCGAATGAGTTTCTTTGTGAGATCCTTCTTACAGCCTTAACTCTAGCATTTTTACTTTATCACATTAAAGAGTATGTTGCTTACTTAATCACGTTATTTTGGCCCTTTAATAGTATTTAGCTGGGTCGTTAGCTTGTTTTCTTAGGTTTGACCTTGTCTCCAAATTTTCTTGGTCGTACGGATGCCAACGCACATGAGAGATGCCAGTACGTCGAATTGTCGTCCCAAGACCGTGCTTTCTTCCTTAGACAGAGAGCCCCCTGAGGCATAGTGTTGAACCAAAAAATTGACTCACCTAGCCCCATCTTGCATTTCGGGTCTATAGGGTGATTGAAGGACATTATAGTCCTCATCATCTTCGTCTCGCATTCCCCAACATCTTGTTAAGCTGAGGTAAGTTAGGGAAGCCTTCCGCTCTTGGCCCTCCATGACCTAGGGCCTTGAACATGGTTGGTCCCCTCTCTTACACACATATCATAAAAAATGAATAATTTCATCATCAAATGTCATGTGTGATACATCATCAAAGGAGATCAAAATAAATACATATATACGAAGCCTCAACCAAGCCGATGAATATATATAAAAAAATATGTCTACATAAGTCCCTGACACAATACATATAAAAGATCATAAACAAAATTAGCTCTACCGGTCGACGATGATGGAGATCTCAAATGATTCTTGTCATGATGAGGGGATGGTTGTGGCCTAACTGGAGACTATCTGATAGAATGCCCACCCGACTTTGCACCTATAGTCATGCTAGGTTCACCAAACCATGGACGTCTCTGAGCCCTTGACACTAATGCCTCATACAAAGTTTGATAATATGTAACCTACTACAAAACCCTTTCTCTCTTAGCCTAATATTGGGCTAAGGGAATGGTAGAGGCTAGAGATATATCAGTTGTAAGTTTGTGCTGCCTCTCGGCAGCTAACTCCTATCTCAATGAATCTCTCTCCTAATGGAGAGTATCCCGCTCTACTCTAAATGTATCTCTCTCTCTCCAGTCATGATCAAGACCTAGGCCTTAGCGACCTATCGCCATGTAATCTCAACATCTTGCTCTGCTCTAAGTGCATCCCTCTCTATGGCCATCTGTGTTAACTAAGCTATCATATCCCCCTATGGGGGAACACCCTGAGGAACCTATCATCCTTGCTACTCATCAAGCTACTAATCTTGATGACCCTTTACATGCCACAACTGCTCATGGGAAATTCTAAGATGTTGTTGATCCTCTTGACACCCAACATAACCTCCTCTGCATACACCCAGCACTGGACCTCTAGGTGGCATAGTCAATCTCAAAGGCATGTGGTAGGCCCACCGACCATCAAACTCACAAGTCATCCCTAGATATATGTGACCAACTACTCAACCCCATGGAAAAGGTCTCAATGATTTGAACATTTTCATTGTCGCACTAGAATCCTCATGAGCCCCCCAAGTAGAATTCTCCCGTGTAGTGCATCCAAAGATGGCCATATAATCATCGGCAGGTCGAGTCTAGTGCTCACCGAACTATCTCAATACTCTCTTTGGTAAATATCTCTCGAGTAAAAGATCCAAGTGAGCGATCAAAAAATGGGTTTTCCTATAGTAAACAATTGATCCTAATCATTTTTCCATGTCACACAATCCTTGTATGGGTGCCATATGAAATCTATAACATCATCAAAAATTGCCCTCCAGTAAGTCAGTCTACTAGGCTAAGTATAATGAAGATAGTCATGGTATTGGTAAGCATAATGATCATACGCATCCTTGTCCCGCATACCCTCTGGTCTAGTGATGGAAATCCTCTCCCAAGCCCAAAAATGCAACAAACTGGCTCCAACAAATATACTACTACCAACTCGATACACGACCTCATGCATATCTCTGTAAAGATGGGCCAACACACACTGACCCCAAGCATACATTGTGGCCTCCTCCATCATCTACTCAATAACAATGCCCCAACTAAATGGGAACCTCTTAGCCCTCCTATCAAGCATCAAAGGTCCAGTGATAATACCTGCTAGGATGGGAGCCATAGGATCAACACCAACAACAAGAGACCCCAAATCGATCTTGAAATCAACAACATGCAAAGCCTCCAAACCAAGTAATCTCTCCATTGTTGTGATACCCCTTTGAACGCCATACTTAATAAGCTCACCATGAATAGGGATCCTATGAATCGTACAAATGTTCTCCAAAGTAATGGTGCACTCCCTAGTAGGTAAATGAAATGAAGAGGTCTCAGAATGTCGTCTCTCTACCAATGCAGTCATCATGGCTCAATGAGCCCTAAGCAATGACAAGTGAGCGATATAACAAAAACCCACGCCATCAATCAAGTCTCTTTGTGTATCATCAAAATTAGTCAACCCATCCATCAATCAAGGATGTCGCTCTTGCATAGACAAAGGCTTAAGGACAGCTTACAACCATTCAACGCACAACATCAAGATTTTCAAGAACTTCAAGTTAAAACTAAACATTGCCAATCAGTCATTTTTGGAGCGAAAAGCAAACTTTTTCTAGGCAACAGTGAGCATGTTTGTCAATAGTTCCCAAAATTTTGGCAATAGCATGCATTTTTGGAAAAAGCAGAGAGCTAATAATTTGTAAAAGCACTAGTATTTGGAAATAGCGTACATGTTCTAAGCAATAGCACTAAAATTTTTCAGTAGCAGCTATTATTCTCTAAAGTGACCTTCCAAAAGGTCAATAACACCAAAATCAGGGCAATAGCGAGAAAATTCCTAAATGTTTGCTATTTCCTAGAAATGAGTTCAAACATTAATTGCGAAAACAAAAAATGACAAAAGCAAAAATTAAAGGCATATGTACTAGAGCCCCTGCACCAGCTAGTTGTCAGTATACTTTGACTGCCTCTGACCTATGTGGAAATCTTGAAACTGGAGGCATCTTGAATCGTTGTTTGCAAAATAAAATCTCACAAAAACTCTAGAGGTAAGAAATTTTCAAATCAAGGAGTGCAAATGGGTTAATTTCAACCTAATTTACCATTTAAACCCCCCCAAACCCTAATTTTTTACCTTGGAAACTCTCTTAGGTTAAAACTAGGAGCACCTTGGAGCATCTAACCCATAAACGAGGGCCCTATGGCCTAATTTTTCATCCTCTATGTATCTAAACTACACCTTGTTGCGAGCCTAGCCCAAAAAATAACTTTTTTTGGGCCAACCTCTCAAGGGGGCAGCCCAACATTATATTAACTTTCCGATGACCGTCGGGGCACAGTGGGGCATATAATTTTTTTTCAATTATGATCTTAAAACATCAAATTCTTTGAAACAAAGCAACCAGTACTTTGTCTCAAAGAGGGGAAAAATGTAGACATGTAAAAATGACCTAACACATATCACATATATTGTATGACATTTTTTAATCATCGACATCATTATCACTAATATCATTGTATTTCACATCATTTACATCAAAAACCCTATTTTCCTCTATTAATTGAATAATCTTTATATTATTTAGTTAATTCACTATTTCATCATTTATCTAATCTTTATTCCTCTCGATCAATTAAATAACATCAATTATTTAATTATGTCGCTAATATACCCTATTCTCCTAAATCAATTAAATTATTATTACTTAATAGTTTAATTAAATCACTTTCCCCTTTCTAAACATGAATAGTTAAATTAATTATTCAAACATAGTCAACAAAAAAATATAACTTTATTTGTTAAAGTCAAACATGACTTGCACGTTCAACTCAAAATACTAATTAATTAATTTAATTAATTAATTATCTTCACCCCTTTTATGATTGAGCACATCACGACCACTGATTTCTCACTCTGGACAATTGACTAACTCATTTATTCTTCAATCCCACTAACCTCTCAATCTATTTCTTCAATCCTACTAATCTCTCAATATATTTTCTCAATTCCATTGAATACTCAACTTGATTTCATCAATCACACAGATTATGCAATTTAAATCCACTAATCATCCCAATCTAATTCCTCTCAACAATTTTGAATTGTTGATCAGGATCTTCTACTACGAAATCTTGATCGTTCATCTTGAAACATGAAATCTATAAAATAACCTTCTACCTTCTCACAAATCATCTAGAATTTACATAAGTGAAGCACTACACAATTATCTCTTGAGCACGTTACGAGTTATTATCACATTCTAGCTCAACATTTTACACAAATCGAATCTTTTGCAACATCAACAATGGAGGATTTGTATTGAATCGAGCAATCTGACATCCAAACGTCAATACAAACACAACTCCAACATGGGATGGTATATGTTTTAAATTTTTAAATTCAATTCATGTTGTCTTTTAGATTACATTGTTTGATTTCATAATTTTAGAGCTTCATTTCATGAGTAATGGGTTTAGGGATCTTAATCTTGTTTTGAATTAAATTAGTTTGATTCATTTTCTTTCCTAATTCTTTATTCCCCCTTATGACAATATATTGTCTTATATTCATTCTTTATTTTTTTCCATGCATTATCCTTTGAAGTGAGTCAGTTAATCAAGTCAACAGTATTAGTGAGTTATAGAGTTTAGTTTTGACAGTGAACTAGTCACTGTCTTTAGTTGTAAGTACTCATAACAATAGTTCCAGATTCAATTCTTTTTACTGTTATGCAATTTAAGTTTTCCTTACATGTGTAAACACCTATACTAGGATGATATAGGTACTACAAAGTCTCTAAATGCACATAAAATTCCAGCATCATCACAAGCTTACGTTAGCCCTAACTGATAATTAAATGGAGTCTTTACAAGGGTTTAGTGGATTGTTCAATTAGGTTCCCCCTCTAAATTGTGTGAAATTCACCAAGTTTACTAAGCATTAGTTGGGCCTTACACCAATCTTCCATTCCAGTCCACCTATCCAAACATCCCTCCATAATCCAACCAATTCTAAAACCAGACCATCCAAATGCAACAATCCTAATCCATGCAATCTTGCTATACAATCTAGCACATCATCCAAAACATCCCTTGGTTTTGTTCCCAGCCTTGTTGCAAACCTTGATCTATTTTCATCATATTATCATCATCAAGATATGTATTTCCCAATCCTCACATTGTTTTTGAGATGCATCCTTCCCACATCAACAATGCTATCATCATCATCAATCAATCAATTAATCAATTGGTTTTCATCTTGACTAGGGGCAAGATCATTTTTATCTTGTATCCTTGTGCAGGCTTGATTGTTTGCTTGTGTGTATATTTCATTAATTTTCACTTGTCATGGTATTTATAATATATACCATCCCCAACATATCCACCCATTAATAAATTCAAACAAACACAAATATAAACATATGTGATTCAAACCTTCAAAATGTATTAGAGAAAAGTTTTCAAGTTAGATTGCAAGTAGCATAAAACTAAATCCCCAATCAACAATAGAGCACAATGAAAACAAGAAGCATAAGAATAGTGAAACAACATCACCTAGTCTTCAAGCCTCCATTGGTTGACCTCCATTGGCCTTCTCCATCTTGCTACAAATTGTATAATTGCCCTTAGATTTGAAGTGAAACTATCACCTATGCCTTAGACAAGCAAAATATTGAAGTAGTGTGGTTGCTCAAGTACTCAAAAACTCTCAAGCATGTTGAAAATAACTTGTGTCCAAAATGGCTTGAGAGAGAGCCTTTTAAAGAGTTCCAAATTGAGAATGGATGGTCAAGATTAAAAGTTGGTGAATCCCTAAAATCAAAGGCTAGGAATCAATGTGATAAGGAGCATTAGGGTTTGGGCAACATTAGGTCAAAGTTAGGGAAAGCTTTGAAATGAAGGGTTGAGATTTAACCAATTAAATCAATGGTGGAAAATAAATGAGATAGAATAAGAGGTAGTTGGAAGAAATCATTTGATTTATGGAGGAAGGTTGACTTATGAATTAAATAATGGTTTAATTCATAAATGGGAATGAGACAAAAGGAAATAAATAATTATTATTTATTTGGTGGGATGGAAAGTGGGTTAAATAAATAAATTTATTTAATTAAGGATAAATGGTCATGTTATTAAATAATTAATGGTAATTATTTATTTGTAGGTGAGGGAGAAGTGTGGTTGTCATAGAAAAATGAGATGTGTAGGTCTAGGCCATTTTTATGTGTCTACATTTCTCCCCTTTTTGACATAATGTAGTTTATTGTATTGTGTCAAAGAACAAGTCAAAAAATATGCCCCAATGTGAAGGTGAGGAGAGGAAGGATGGCGAGGAAGTAGTGGTATGCCCCCTCAAGAGAACAGACATGTTGAAAGAATATGAATTTGCTCTCGAAATGGATGAGAAGACGAGAGGATGAAGGAATGGAAGACATGGATGTTAGGATGAAAAAGGAATACTTCAATATTTTTCCAAATAACGTCATAGGTGTTGCATAATCATCAGTGGGTGGTAAAATGTGACAAATGGACAAAAAATACCATGATATGACATAGACCAAGGTGTGCAAGGTCATCCACTTGCAAAAAATAGACAGTCACAAACAAGGAATGTCTTAACTCATACTAAGGGCTAAGTTGCCCCAGTCTTTCTTTCAAGACACACCAAAGACAACAATCAAAGAAAATCGGGTCATGAGACATAATTGCACCTCTAAATCCTTCATGGGACATCCTCGAGGTAGCTGGTAACATGACCAAGAGACAAAATGATAAAAAGATAAGACAAAATAGACCAGCAAAATCAACAACCATTCAATATGTTTGCCAATATTTGTCTGTTGAAGGTTCAATGCTTGACGGTTTGACAGTTTGACGATTTTATAGTCTAACAATTTTGACGGTTTGACAATGCCTGACGTCAAGAAGGACACATCCTGAAAAAGGCCAATGACTATGTGATGGAGCTTGTCATCAGGAAAGATGCATCCTAAAAAGGCAAATGACATTTTTGATAGGGCCCAATTCCAAGGACGCATCTTGGAGGGTACCATAGAGTGGATAGGTTGACATTGTTTTGGCAATTTGACTGATTTGTGACTTGATGACTGATTAGACTATGTTGTATGTTGGTCCATGATTTAAATGTTGATGTTTCGATGATTGTCTTTTGTCTGAGTTTGACTATGTATAACTTATTTGATCGACACGACGAACCCTAAAGGACTAACCTAGGTGGCCTCGGGGGCTCATTGCTAGATGGCCTTGCCTATGGCATGCACTCAGAGACCTCGTAGTTTGACAGGGACAAGACGAACATATGGAAGACGAACTAACATTTATTCGACTTGACCCAATGAACCCTAAGGGACTAGACCTAGGGGGCCTCGATGGCACATCGATGATGGTCTTACCTATGTTGTGCACTCAGAGACCTCATAGTTCGACAGGGACAAAGACTAACCTGACTGACTCTGACTCTATTTTTAGGATTTTTGAGTGTTATCTAGATGTTTTTGTGTTTTTTGACATGTTTTATTTTTTTGGATTTCTTTTTCGGGACATTTTCTGATTTTTATGGATTTTTTCAGGACATTTTATGATTTTTATGGATTTTTTTTAGGACATTTTATGATTTTTATGGATTTTTTTCAAGACATTTTATGATTTTATGAATTTTTTCAAGACTTTTTATGATTTTTATGGATTAATTTTTTAGGATATTTTTTTATTTTTATGGGACCATATGCAAGACCCACTGCAGTCAGGTGATAAGAGTGTTGCCCCTAGTCAAGTTTAGGACTATCCAAGATGAAGGAGATGGAAAAGGGTGTGCTCGAGATGAAAAGTGAAGGATATGCGAGACATGATGTCAACCGTTGTCAGCAATGGATAGAAATAGCAATACTTTATGATGAATGTCGTGAGGGTGTCGGAAGATTGAGCATTTATTATGGACAAAGGTAGATGGAGTGATAGTAGATGGCAAAGAAAAGATTGCCTACGCATGGTGCCTGTTTTCCAAGTTTTCACCATGGTACTTATCCAAAGCACCACCGAAGTGGTTTTCACTATTGGAAAAATTATTTTTCTTTACTATTTTTGATATTTTCTAAAAAAATTGGTGTCACCAAGACACCTGTTTTCCAGGTTTTCATCAAGGTGACAATTTTTTGTATTTTTGCAATTTTTAGCCAAGCTCTCTAATGCTATGTGTAGAACTTGCATAGATGCAAACTATTGATAGGTTTTGTCAATTGTTCCCCATCTAGAGTAGCTAACTAGTAAGCGCCAAAATTGAATGCAACAGTGATGATGTAAGGACCCAGCCAATTTGGCTCGAACTTGTCGGGCTTCTCGCAATCAGCTTAATTCCTTGGGTTTTGCATTAAGACCAAATCACCAATTTCAAACTTTCGAACCATTACTCTTTTGTTATAGCTTCTGCAAAGGAAATTTTGATATGCCTGTAAGTGATTCAAGGCATTTTTTCTTCGCTCTTCCAACATTTCCAGCTCATGCAGTTGAGACTATCGGTACTCTTCATCATCAATTAATCCCTTCAAGGAGACCTGTAAGGAGGGGATTTCGACCTCAATGGGAAATATAGCTTCAGATCCATAGACCAAGGTGAATGGGGTGGTACTAGTAGGCGTGTGAATGCTTGTGTGGTAGGCCCATAGGGCAGGGTTGAGTTGGAGATGCCAATCACGACCAACGTCATTGATAGTCTTTTTAAGAATTTTGATAATTATTTTGTTAGAAACCTCAGCTTGACCATTTCCTTGGGAATAATAAGGCGTGGAGAAATGGTGTTGGATATGAAAGCATTCACAAATCTCATGGACGTCCTAATTTTTGAAGGGATGACCATTGTCTGTGATGATGGATTGTGGGACACCATGCCAACATATTACGTAGTTGAGGATGAATTTGGAAATTTGCTTGATGGTTATGTAAGTGAGGGGAATGACTTCAATCCATTTGGTAAAATATTCAGTAGCGGTAATGATGAATTTATGGCCATTAGATGAGGTAGGATGGATTTTTTCCACGAGGTCGAGTCCCCATTGTGCAAAGGGCCACAGAGAAGTGATTGGATGAAGCTCTTGTGTTGGTGCGTGAATTAGATCACTATGTACTTGACATTTATGACATGTTCTCACAAACTAAAGAGCATCCTTTTCCATTGTCGATTAGTAATACCCAAGTCTTATTATCTTCTTAGCTAATGTTGGGCCACTCGAATGAGATCCACATATACCCTCATGTACCTCGCATAAGGTTGTTCGTGCTTTATCAGTGTCGAGACATCAAAGAAGGGTATTGTCAAAGCTGCGTCGATAGAGGGTGTCACTGATGATGGTGTAATGAGCAGCTTTGCGGATAAAGGACTTGTGTTGGTTGCTGGAAAGGTTCGGGGGAAGTGTCTGGGACTAGAGGTAATCATATATTTCTTGATACCAAGGTGAATTGGTACCAACAAGCTCACATACCATTTCTAATTCAAGAATATCATAAGTAGGAACCAACAACTGTTCCACTAAGAACTCAAATTGCGGCACGTTGTTAGGAATGTCTAGGAGAGACCCGATCATAGCCATTACATCTGCCACCTTATTTTGTTCCCTAGGAACTTGCTCAAAAGCAATCATGTGGAAATATGACAGGAAGCTATCAACCATGCATTTGTAGGGCATCAATTTTTCATCCTTGGTGTCATATTCATCATTAACCTAGTTAATGACTTACTGAGAATTGTCAAAGACCATAAGTGTTTTGATTTTCCATTTGATAGCCATGTGGAGCCCTGTGACAAGTGCCTCATATTCAACGATGTTGTTTGTGCAAGGGAAGGAAATTCTGAATGACTTAGGGATAGAGTCCCCTTGTGGTGTGATGAATAATATTCATGCTCTTGAGCCATGACCTGTGTGAGATCCATCAAAATAGAGCTTCCAAGGTGATTTTGGTTCTACCTACAAGATGGATTCATCTGGGAAATTGACCTCTAATGGATGATCACCTTGTATGGGAGCATCTGCAAGTTGATCTGCTACAATTTTTCCTTTTATAGCCTTGCGTTCCACATACTGTATGTCATACTCACTCAGTATCATTACCCATTTTGCATAACATCCTGTCAATGTTTCCCGACTGAGGAGATACTTCAATAGATCTATCTTTGCCACTAAGTGTGTTTTATGATTCAACATGTAATGATGTAATTTCTGAGCAGCAAAGACATTTGCAAGATAGGCACGTTCAATGGATGTGTAGTCGAGTTCATATCTGACCAATGTGCGATTGATGTAGTATATAGCTCTTTCTTTCTCCTCATGGTCATTTTGCATAAGCAATGCCCTTAGTGCTACAGTGGTCACCGAAATGTACTGGATCAGAGGTTTTCCCTCAATAGGTGGCATTAAGACTAGTGGTTCCAAAAGATAAACTTTGATTTGTTGAAAAGCTATTTGGCACTTGTCAGTCCACACAAAGGGGATGCCCTTGCGTAGGATATATTGGAAAGGTTGGCATTTATTAGCTAATTGTGCAATGAACTGGTGGATGGCCAGTAGTCTTCCCTATAACGTTCTTAGCTCCTTAACAGAGAGGGCACTGGCAATAGAGGATGAGAGGAACAGACTTTAGGGTGAACTTGTGAAGATTCAGACCATTGACCTTGCCATGGTAAAAGATTTGCAAGCTAAGAATCTCAAGATGAAATAAAATTTGCAGCTAAGAAATGAAGAGTTGGAGTGACTTCGCCTTGAGTATAGTCAAGGAGTGGCACAGAGGAATGAAGATTTGGAGCACCAACAAGCTCAATATGAGCATAAAATACAAGAAAAAGAGGTTGAATTTAAGGGCCTAAAAGCTCAATTAGAAGAAGAGCTCCAAGAGACAAATTCTTCTCTCGACATGCACTTAGCAAATCACTCCCGAGCTGAGGAGAATTGGAATAAATAAATGAGCAGCTCTGTGGAACAGCTAGCGTCCGAGAAAAAAAAAAGGGAAGAATTGGCTAAGGCCATTAATTCAAAAGACGCGGAGATTGCTTCTCTTAAAAGATCTCGCTTATCTTCCCCTACACAACCAGACATCATTTTGTTGGTTAGGAAGTTGTACATCTCATACTAGGAAAAGATTAAAACCTTTTGCTTGGCACTATAGCCTACCCTCTGATTCATTGCCAAGGCATCAAAGTTGAGCCAAGAGGCTCATGATACGATTGAGCAGTTCCCACGGTTCATCTTGGAGAAGGTTCTAGAAGCAAAATATCCGCTCACCAAGCTATACTCGGTCTCTGATGAAAACCTCGCCAGAGAGGGAATTGAAAATCGGGATGTTGCTGCTCAAATGGAAAATAAGTTCATCCATTGCCACTCCGCCTTCTAGCGCACTAAAGCAGTCATGGCTACTCTATGCAAGACACTGGACAACATACGAGGGAGTTTCTCTAAGTTAAATAGGATGGGTTTTCCATCCCTGTTCCTTGAAAATGGCTCTATTGCCATGGCTGAGCAGATTGTAGAAAAGATAGAAGAGAAGGAAAATGATCTAGAGGCTTTCAATAATTTTAGTTATTCTCCCACAGCAACCGACATTGAGGGGGTGATTCATCCACTTGCACAGCTACTATTTCATTATGAAGCAGGGGCCAGTTTACCTAATGCACTGTCTCACAACGAAACTATTGATCTAACTGGAGCACAGGAGAATTTGTGCAACATGGTGAAGCCATCTGAGGATGAATGGTCACCTCTGTAGCCAGCTCTTTCCAATCTCTGACTCCATTATCTAATGAAATGGCACTCTAGCCTATAAACTAGAGAAATTTTGGGTTCTCCGTTCCTTAGGAAAAATGCCCCTGATAGTCACCAAAAGCTGTTAATAAATATTTAACTAGCTCCCTTCAGGTGTATTTTCCTCTATACATTAGCCCGCGCATCGCAAGTAATCAACTCAGCCTTTTATCTAAGTTTTTCTCTCCTGCTCCATGTGTCTACTCCTCACAACCCCAATTTTTTGCATTCCTTTCGAATCCCAGGAAGCCCTGCTATGCTTCCACGTGCCGTGGTTGCGAGATACTTTTGATCATTCTTTCTTGCTACCTCATCAGGCTCCGCTCAAGTGCCACGAAGTCCTCATTCCCAAAAGGGTTTGGTAGGCCCCACAATTGTTATCTGTGGTGTACTCTTGCTATGTGTCTTCTATTCGCAAATCTTTCAGCATAGAGATGAAGTAACAAACGCGGGCAGCAAAATGCTGCCACGTGTCTCTTTTGCGCTCGGTTGGTGGTCATTCCCTCCACTATTAGTTAAGTGCTCCACCCATTCGACACGTGTAGCCTTAGTGCAAGTCTTCAGCGGCGAGAGAGAGAGGTTCATACGGGCAGTGAAAGGCTACCACGTGCCTAGTCAGCGGATCTCATATTCAAGCGATAGACCAGACGAACCGAATGTTGCTATTGGTCACTACGTGTCATAATCATTTGCACGGGATGGTGACACTTATCTGATTAAGCCTTGTCAGGACCACCACCATCATTTGCAGAGGATGCACCTGTGCCTGGAATGACCGGATGCTTGGTTTCAAATCGTTTATGTTGCAACGGCTTGGGGAATATTCTAATTTTTGCATCATTATTGGGGGATTGTGAAATATTTTTTGTTACTGCTCTACAAAGCGGTGGGTTATTTCCTGCTATATATGTTTTTCTCTATTGTGAGCAGAGGGTCTGAAATTTGGAGGAAACACTGGTTTTGAAAAAGACACTAGGCCTTTATTGTTGTTTTATTTTATTGCAAAGACTCTCAGACTATGCTAATTGTTTGGCCTTTCTATTTTTTCATGCTATTTGATCAAATTGTAAACTATGTTTTTATTGTCTAGACATTTCATTTGAGAACTTCTATATATGTTGAATGCAAGTTTACTGACCTAGACCATGTCTAAAGACTCTTCCTAGCAGTAGGAATGTATGCAATATTATTTTATGTCAATGAATGGATTGTCTATGTTGTAATCTTCAGTTTCTAATTTTCTGGAACACCACAAACACCAATAAGACCCTTAGATATGTGATTTATCATGCCTATCATTAATTCTTGGCACATCACCTTAGGTTAGACTTTATTTTATTATATATGTTTCCTTTTCCCTTTCAAAACCCCATTATAGAAGAATTTGACTTCTCTAAAAACCCGAAGGTCACTCAGTTTAGCGCAAAAGGTCCCCCATAAACTGAGTTTTCCATAAGACATTGTTACCTCGTCAAATTTTGGTGTCAACAGTTTGTTCTTTTTCTAGTACGCCCGGTGGGACCGAGCTTAAATTAATTTGCATTTTAGAAGGGTATATGAGCCATCGGTCTGTAACTAGATCCCAAACCGCAGGCAACCTCACTTTGCTACTACCTCCACTAGGAACAGTGCAAGCCGTAAATTAGTTGATAATTGTTCCACTCCCGCCACCCATTCCTCTAACCATGTTGTTGGCCGCCAATAAAAATTACGTGGCATGGGATGTAAGAAGTCCTCTAGCAGCCCCAGTAGCACCTACTGTCTGGGGCACTATCCCAGTTTCAGCTATGAAAGTTATACCCAAGTTTACCGGACATGGCTCAAGAATTCCCGCAAAAAATTTGTAGGATGTGGCATACGTGTGTTTGGTACACAGGATTACAGTGCATAATGTAGCTCTCAGGCTTCTCACCACGTCTTTTAAAGGCAAGGCGCTAGATTGGTACCGAACATTGTCACCTAGCACTATTCGCACTTGGGACGAGCTCGGAGATCCGTTCTATGAGAGGTTCTCAAATGACAGAGATCGTTCTTCACTGTATTATCAACTATCTGTCATAAAACAAGCCCCCCATGAGGCTCTGATGGACTTTAATGCCCAATTTCACATAAATTAGTAGAGGATCCCTGTTACTATATGCCCGACTCCTGAGTTGGCATTCATATTTTATTTAAAGTCCATCAATTCGACATTTCTATGATGATCAAGTCTTTGGGAGGAGCTACTCTACCAAATGCATATGGTGTCATTGTCAAAGTCGAGAATCATTTGATAGATTGTAGAAAGTTTCCTCCTCGACCTATTATGTCGATATTTCCTGAAATATTGATTTCCGCACAAAAAGTTGTGTCAACTAGCATGCCCACAACTCCCCAATCGATGTACACATATGCGACAACCCCACAAAATGTAGCCTCTACATCGGGTTCATCCAAAAATGAAATGAGCGACCTTAAAGAGATGTTGCGGACCATGGAAAATGATATAACCACTCTTAAGTGGAACCAATCAACGCCTCTGAAGCCTGCATATCAAAACTATCAAGGCGGGCGGTCCTCATATCAGCAGAATCAACACCAAGGCGTGCCTCGCACTAATCCACCAGCTCCGACCGGCAACCAAAAGGTGTTGGTGGCTACTCCGCTGACGAGCGCTTCACTAAGCTCGAGTAGGGAATTAACCGTAGGGCAAAACAACCTCATTGATGACATCAATCCATGGTGCTTCCCTTGCAGTGACGTGCATATGCTCTGGAACTATCTACGTGGCAACTTGCAACAAAAGGTGGTGAAGCAACGTAGCCAAGGTGCGGTGACAGAACACGGAGGTTATATATATGCCTCACCACAAATGGAGAGTGTGGTTCTTACCACGCAAATGCAAGGAATGTCTCTAGAACAAGAATTTGATATCGCTCTTGATCATGGGCTTTTTTCCTAGATGGAGGAAGAAGAAATGATGTTTGCTAATGATATGTTCATATCCAAAGCACTGCAAGTGAAATTTGAGTATAACACATGCTCAAAGAGGTTTACCGGTGAGTCGGTTGTTCTGCATCCAACCAGCCCGCAACTCAAAGGTGCTTCTGATTAGATTCCTGACACTTCTACCGTCCCGCCACCATCTCAACCATGAAAGGAAATTATTATAGCAAGAGCCAAGGAGAAAAAACCTCTGAGTTTTTCACCTTTTAATGTGGTAGAACAATTGAAGAAGTCATCTGCTAATGTGTCTCTATGGGAAATTCTAGCTATCCTAGAGAAAAAGACGCTATTACAGAAGGCGCTTCAAGAAGAGGTTAGCACAACACCAACAGAGCAGTTTTCCAATGCAGAGGTTGTTAATCAAATACCGCCAGCTAAAGTCTTTACAAACAATACAAAGGAATCCCCTATTGTGGTTAGAGATAACTTAAAACCCCAACCCTTCTTCTTGACTCTCATTATAGGGAATAAGTTATTGCACAATGCTATGATTGATTCTGGCGCTAGCACCATGGTTATGCCTAAACAAATAGCTGAAGCTTTAGGACTCAGCTATGAACCTATGAAAAGGGGGGTAATGCAGCTTGATGGGAATAAAGTTGAAACCGTAGGTGTCATCAAAGCACTTCCTTTAACTCTATTTGCTTTCCCTAGTATCACGGTGCCGCAAGACACTGTGATCATAGATGTTCCTCTTATGTTTGGTCTCTGTCTATCCTGAGAATTTACTTCAAAGGTGGGCGGATACCTGTCCTTGGATTGCTCACATCTGATTCTCAGAACCAAGCATGGCACAAAAATGAAGATAGAATCGAAGGCTTTGCATTCTGAACATGTAGCAGATGAAGCCCTGATCAATTTTGAAGCCACGCATACCTCTATCACCAAGCAAGAAATGTATTGTGTTGAATTACTGGAGGAAGAAAAGGTGAGCGGAGACCAGAATGACAAAGAAGATGCTCTGTTGAGTGAACACATGGACAATGATCCTTTCAGAAATTATCATGCCACAAGATTGGGAACCTATGTAATTTAAGATGAAGACCAAGTGCTCCCAAAGGTTGCCAAAGAGTCCGAAGGTAGCCAAGCAAATGAGCTATGGATGTTCTACTTTGACGGAGCAAGAAGCAAAGTGGGTGTTGGAGTGGGGATATATCTAATATCCCCACAAGATGAAAAATTGTTAAGGTCTTTCCATTTTCATTTCACTTGCTCAAACAATGAGGCTGAATATGAAGGATTAGTTCAAGGTTTAAGCCTTGTGGAACAAATGGGCATTAAGAAATTAATGGTGTTCAAAGATTTTGAACTAGTAGTCAACCAAGTCCGAGGAATTTTTGTGGCAAGGAATGTCTGCATGAGATCCTATCGGCACCGATTTTGGGACCTAGTTGAGGGTTTTGAAGCCTTCGACATCCAAACTATTCCTCGAGGACAAAATAGTGATGCGGATCTCATGGCCGCAATTGGTGCTCAGTTTGATCCTGCCTCTGACCTTATACATAATAAACATTCAATACAAGTACTAGTCCGACAAGCCATTCCTGACAATGATCAGAGTTGACAAGTTTTTGAAAGTGATGAACACATCGCCTTGTTCATCCAGCAGTCAGGGGAATTCATCAATCAGCTTCAACCAAAGATTGTCGAAGCTTATGAAGGACAAATTATGCAGATCAAATCTAACAAACTTCTGAAAGGATTGGTTACTCTAAAAAAAAAATTGATTGTGATGATGCAATAAATGATAGGCAGAAGTTCGTAGCAGACAAAAGTGATTATGTGGACCTTCGGGTCTCAGATGGCCAGAATCTTCGAGTCGGGAAAGACGTCCCACACCATGATAAAGAAAGACTCATTAGTTTCTGTGAAAAATATGGAGTAGTGGCCTAGTCCTATGATGATTTGGAAGGATACGATCCTGATATCATTCAACACACGATTGAGTTGATAGAAGGTGCAAAACTAGTCCGACAAAAGCAGAGGCCAGTAAACCCTAAAATTGAAGCGCTAATGGCGCAAGAGTTAACTAAGCTAATTGAGTCACGCATTGTCTTCCCAATCAAGCATAGTACTTGGGTATCCAATCTGGTCCCAGTCTTAAAGAAGAATGGAGATATCCATTTGTGTGTGGACTTCCAAGACCTAAATAAAGCATCCTTAAAGGACCACTATCTGTTGCCTTCTATGGAGTCAATATTATAAACGGTTGCACAATCAGAAATGTTTTCTTTGTTGGACAGTTTCTCTGGTTACAATCATATCTGAGTTAAAGAAGAGGATCAACACAAGACCACGTTCACCACAAAGTGGGGAACATTTTCATATGCTAAAATGCCTTTTGGTTTATCCAATGCAGGGGCAACATTCCAGTGGGCGATGGACATCGCATTCAGCGAACTAATCAATAAGTTTATTCTAATTTATTTGGATGATCTTACTATGTTTTCTAAATCTAAGGATGATCATTTTGATCACTTAGAAATAGTTTTTCAAAAGTGCCAGGAGTTCAGGGTTTCCCTAAATCTGAAAAAATGTATATTCAGAGTACCGCAAGGCAAGCTATTAGGACATGTGGTATCTAAGGAAGGAATTTCAATTGACCCCAAATGGGTGAAAGCTATCAAGGAACTTCCCCTTCCAGTGAATAAGAAAGGTGTTCAGTCCTTCCTAGGCAAAGTAAATTTTGTTAGCAAGTTTCTTTTCAACTTTGCAAGAATAATTAAGCCGATCACCTTGATGCTTAAGAAGGATCAGGCATTCAAGTGGACGACCAAAGTTTGGGAAGCCTTTGAAAAAGTCAAGGAAGTTATTTCCATAGCTCCAGTACTGGTTAATCCAGATCTATCTAAGGATTTTATAATGTTTGCATTCAGTAGCAAATCCAATATCGCTATTGTCCTAACCCAAAAAGATGATGAAGGAAAGGGAGAACATCCAGTGGTGTTCTACTCCCGGACCCTGAAGGAATATGAGACGAATTATAATTTCATCGAAAGGCAGGCCTTTGCAATAGTAAAGGGACTTAAAAAGTTCAGCCATCTAATTTCTTGCAACAAGGTGTTTGTTTATGTCGCACATTCCAGTGTGCGCGAATATATCATGGAGGGGGAAATCATAGAAAAAAGAGCTAATTGAAGCACCAAGATCCTTGAATATGACATTGAGGTCAAACCCACTAAAACTATTAGAGGAAGACAATTGTGCGAATACATGGCACAAGACAAGGAGATACCCATTACAGGCGAGCAACCGGAGCTTGTCCTGATAAATGAGCCAAAATCAAAGGGTTGTTGGCTGATAAATAGAATGAAGTTTATGTGAACAAGAAAGTATCTGCTAGGTCTCTCATCCCAAAAGAGGAGATACTATCAGCTGCAAAATTGCGAATATATGCTAGTGGAGGGGGTCCTTTTCAAAAGAAATTTCAATGGTATTCTCCTGCGATGCGTTACTTCTGAGCAAGCAAAGAGGATCCTTGATGTGTTCCACAATAACACTATGGGCGAACACTTCTCTGCTAAGACCACCACCATCAAAATCATGTGCACAGGTTACTATTGGCCTACACTTTTCAATGACTCCCACTCTTTGGTAAAATCTTGCAAAAAATTCCAGTTCTTTATTGACAAAAGGAAGAATTCCACAATGCCTCTCAAACCTATAGTGGCAGATGAACCATTTGCACAATGGGGTCTGGACTTCATCGAGATGATTAATCCAGCTTCTAGTGCCGAACACAAGTTGATTCTGACCACCACAGATTACTTCACAAGATGGACGGAGGTCATTCTGCTTAAAAGCGCAACAAAAAAAGAGATTGTAGATTTCCTCGAAGAGCTGGTGACAAGGTTCGGTCCTTCGAAGACTATCATTTTTGATAATGCCAGAGATTTCCTAGGCACAAAGATATGTCACTTTGCATTAATGAATGGCATATTCCTCAAGACATCATCAAATTATTACACGCAGGGAAACAGCCTAGCGAAGTCAACAAACAAGAGCCTAGTCTAGCTCCTTAAAAGAATTGGTTCGGAACACCAAAGGGAATGGCATAAAAACCTCTGGGAAATGCTCTGGGAAAACCGCATAACTCCTAAGAAAATCCTTAAGAATTCACCTTATGAGTTGGTATACGAGAAAGAGGCACTGCTACCTATATCTATGGAGATTCCAGCACTCCAACTGTTGAAATCTCTTGAGATAGAATAAAATGGCGCCATGGAGGTTCGGCTTGCCGAACTGTTATAAGTACAAGAAAAAAGGGAGAATTCCCTAATAGCCTTCCAATTTTGTAAACAACACGATACCTCCTAGTATGATTTCACTGAGTTCATGATAGATGAAATGATACGGCAAATAAAGAATTACCTAACAGAGGGAAAGTTTAGATTTCTTTCTTTCCTGGTTCACATGTTCCCATCAAAACCCTAATTTCTTTCCCTGGTATTTTGAATTATCAATTTTTGATGAACGGGGTAAGAGGAAGCCAGTATCCACGTGGACGCCTTTTCTTTCTGTGTCATGATTATTATGCATTTTTGAATTATTTCATAACTTCGGTCTTGCATGATTTATGAGAAGAAGGTGAAATAATCCAGCTCGACTGGGATCAGACTGGATATATGTAGAGTTTCACTCCCACATGTGACTAGTTCTTAGGAATAGATTTCATGATTCTCCGAATGCGAGGCTTCACTGGTCAACCTTTCCTTCTCCCATCTTGCATCACAGATAGGGTACTCGCACTTGAAATGTATAGGCATGTGTGTATCATTGATTTTACCTTCTGTAGCAGCAAAAGTGTCAAGAGAAAAGGATTATTCACTTGTCCAAAGAATTTCAAATCGATAACTTTGTTAAAGAAACAATTAAATCAGTCATTGCAGGATAAACTGGCTCATTTAGGTTTGGTTCTGGTAAATGATAAGTGGGATTACAACTCTTTCAATGACTTGTCAGAGCCGCACATGAAAGTTACACATGTTCCTTGACCTTACTGGGAGAAGCGGTGTAACCCGCAGGCAGACAAGGATGAAAATTTTGTTGAACTAGTGTGTATTCCTACACAAGATACCAGAGGGCCATGGCACAAGTTCTACTTTGTTGTGGCAGTGGCCAAAGATAATGTCCACATGGAACGTGCCATGTACAATAAGTTGTGGAAGGATGAGGAGTGGACTATTTAAAAAATAGAAGCTTTCTGGAGGTATCACCAAGAGATAGGGTAATTGGATGCCCCTTATGATAGTCTGAAGGATGACAAGAAATTTGAAAAATGGTAGAATGAGGACCACCCCAACCCGGACTCTAGCATTAATAAGAGCGGGGACCCGAAGGATGAGTCTGAAGAGCAGGAAGAGGAAGCGACATCTGCCTCCTCTATGGTGAAGGAGAAAGGCCCCGGACAACCCGCCTATGTGGTCACAAATGTGCATTTTAATATATCAAGGGCCTCACATAAACTCACTTGGGCCACTAAGCCAGCCAGGGTATCATAGCAACAAACGACAATAACTGCCGAAGCTTAGGAGACTCTGCCCGCAAAGCAATAGCGAACAAAGAGCATTATCAGAGAAGGTTCGCAAGAACCCGCCAGAAGACAAGTGCTTGCAGCTAGCCAAGAGCTTGAAGCTGAGGAAGAATCACTGACAATTCTAGAGCCACCATTGACTAGTCATCAGGTAAAATTCGCTCCTTCTTCCCTTGGTTCTCATTCCTTGGTATATGCCCCTACCTCAGCAGCGATCCCTACCACAAGTACTGGCCCTTTGTTTCCCACTTTTAATCCAACATATTCGGGAGGTTTTTCCCAATTCTCATAGACCACTCCACCCGGCCTTACTCCTTCGCAAACCCTTACGCCTGCTGCTTCCGCTCAAGCTCTCCTTGCCTCACTTTCTAAAAATGTGCCCCCTGTGGGTACACCTTCTTCCGCTATTACTGAGGATCCTCTTCCATCACAACAGGATGACACCGCATTGACAACTCCTCCACCATCCTAGCCTATGAGTCCTATGGCCGATTCACTAATTCAATCATTACAAGTGACTAGCCCTTCTGTTGGGCCTCAAACCAAGCTTTGGAACATGCCCCACTTCTCCCTGCAAACTGTCACTCTTTAGAAGAAACAAATGCCCACACCTATGAGGGTTACCTATCCCTATGCCCTACCTTCTGGTGCTCCTTTCACAGGCAAACTAGTTTCATCGCCAGTCAAATTTATGGCATAAATTGATTGCGGAAAGGAGGTATGCGCAAGTAGAATGTGAAAGCATAGGGAAAAAGATGACAGTGCTTCTACTGAGCCAAAAATATAGACTCTTTATGATGAGACCCAGCAGGAATTGAAGTTTGCAACCATGTACCCAAGAGTAACTAAGCCTCAAGGGGAAATGCACCCAGAAGATTATGAAATATATGCGGTAGGGCTCGACATGAAGGTGGCCAAACCGTAGGATAAGGTTGAGATCATGGAGGAAACACAATAGGTGGTCACCTCCGACTTCCTTAAAACTGGCCGCTAGCTAAAGAAGAAGGATGAGTAGCTTAAAGTAGTAAGGGAGAGGGTTAGTTTTTTGGAGAAAAAAGAGAAATCCCTAGAGGTGGATGTTGCATGTATGACAGAGAGGGCATTGGTAGTAGAGAATGAGAGGAACAAACTTCAGGGTGAACTTACAAAGATTCAGACTATTGACCCTGCCATGTTAAAAGATCTGTAGGCTAAGAATCTAGAGACGAAACAAAATCTGTGGCTAAGAAATGAAGAGTTGGAGTGACTTTGCCTTGAGTATAGTCAAGGAGTGGCGCAGAGGAATGAAGCTTTGGAGCACCAACATGCTCAATATGAGCAGAAAATACAAGAAAAAGAGGTTGAATTTAAGGGCCTAAAAGCTCAATTAGAAGAAAAGATCCAAGAGACAAAGTCTTCTTTGGACATGCACTTAGCAAATCACTCCCGAGCCGAGGAGAATTGGAATAAATAAATGAGCAGCTCTGTGGAATAGCTAGTGTCCAAGAAAAAGAAAAGGACAGAATTGGCTGAGGCCATTAATTCAACAAACGCGAAGATTGCTTCTCTTAAAAGCTCTCTCCTATCTTCCCCTACACAGCCAGACATCATTCTGTTGGTTAGGAAGTTGTACATCTCTCACTGGGAAAAGATTAAAACCTTTTGCTTGGCACTATAGCCTACCCTCTGATTCATCACCAAGGCATCAAAGCTGAGCCAGGAGGCTCATGATACGATTGAGCAGTTCCCATAGTTCATCTTGGAGAAGGTTCCGGAAGCAAAATATTTGCTCATCGAGCTATACTTGGTCTCTGATGAAAACCTCACCAAAGCGGGAATTGAAAATCAAGATGTTGTTCAAATGAAAAATAAGTTCATTCATTGCCACTCTACCTTCCAGCGCACTAAAACAATTGCAACTACTCTGAGCAAGACACTGGACAACATATGGGGGAGTTTCTTTGAGTTAAACATGATGGGTTTGCCAACCCGTTCCTTGAAAATGGCTCTATTGCCACGGCCGAGTGGATTGCAGAAAAGATAGAAGAGAAGAAAAATGGTCCAGAGGCCTTCAAGAATTTCAGTCATCCTCCCACAGTGACTGACATTGAGGGGGCGATTCATCCGCTTGCACAACTACTATTTCATTGTGAAGCAGGGGTCGGTTTACCTAATGCACGGCCTCACAAAGAAACTATTGATCTAAGTGGAGCACAGGAGAATTTGTGCAACATGGTGAAGCCATCTAAGGATGAATGGTCACCTCTGCAAGTGGCTCTTTCTAATCTCTGACTACATTATCTAATGAAATGGCACTCTGGCCTATAAACCAGAGAAATTTTGGGTTCTCCGTTCCTTAGGAAAAATGCCCCTGATAGTCGCCAAAAGTTAATAAATATTTAACTAGCTCCCTTCAGGTGTATTTTCCTCTATGCATCGACTCGTGCATCACAAGTAATCAACTCAACTTTTTATCTAAGTTCTACTCTCCCGTTCCACGTGTCTACTCCTCGCAACCTCGAGTTTCTGCATTCCTTTCGCATCCCGGGAAACCCCGCTATGCTTCCATGTGTCGTGGTTGCAGGATACTTTTGATCATTCTTTCTTGCTACCTCATCGGGCTCCACTCGAATGCCACAAACCCCTCATTCCCGAAAGGGTTTGGCGGGCCCCACAATTGTTATCTGCAGTGTACTCTTGCTACGTGTCTGCTATTCGCAAATCTTTCAACATAGAGATGAAGTAACAACCGCGGGCAGCGAAATGCTGCCATGTGTCTCTTTTGCGCCCGGCTGGTGGTCATTCTCTCCACTATTGGTTAAGTGCTCCGCCCATTCGACATGTGTAGTATTAGCGCAAGTCTTCAACAGCGAGAGAGAGAGGTTCATACAGGTAGCGAAAGGCTGCCATGTGCCTAGTAAGCGGATCTCATATTTGAGCGATAGACCAGACAAACCAAATGCTGCTATTGGCCACTACGTGTAATAATCATTTGCACGGGATGGTGACACTTGTCTGATTAATCCTTGTTGGGACCACCGCCATCATTTGCAGAGGATGCACATGTGCCTGGAATGACCAGATGCTTGGTTTCAAATCGTTTATGTTGCAACGGCTTGGGGAATATTCTAATTTTTGCATCATTGTCGGGGGATTGCGAAATATTTTCTGTTACTACTCTCTGAAGTGGTGGGTTTTTTCCTACTATATATGCTTTTCTCTGTTGTGAGAAGAGGGTCCGAAATTTGGAGGAAACACTGGTTTTGGAAAAAGACACCAGGCCTTTATTGTTGTTTTATTTTATTGCAAAGACTCTCAGACTGTGTCAATTGTTCGACCTTTCTGGTTTTTCATGCTATTTGATCAAACTGTAAACTATGCTTTTATTGTTTGGACATTTCATCTAAGAACTTCTATATATGTTGAATGCAAGTTTACTGACCTAGACCATGTCTAAAGACTCTTCCTGGCAGTAGGAATGTATGCAATATTATTTTATGTCAATGAATGGATTGTCTATGTTGTAATCTTTAGTTGATAATTTTCTGGAACACCACAAACACCAATCATGCCCTTAGATCTATGATTTATCATGCCTATCATTAAGTCTTGGTGCATCACCTTAGGTTAGACTTTATTTTATTATATTTGTTTCCTTTTCCCTTTCCAAACCCCATTATAGAAGAAGCCGGCTTCTCTAAAAACCCGGAGGTCACTTAGTTTAGCGCAAAAGGTCCCCCATAAACTGAGTTTTCCATAAGACACTGTTACATCATCAAATTTTGGTGTCAACAGGCACCTCAGAGAGGTTTTCACCCTTGGATACATCCTTTATTTTTACTCTTTTGTTGTCAGAAGGTGCCTTGTAGTTTTCACCTAAAGACATATTCTTTGTTGTTTTATGTTTACTATTTTTGCAACTGGAGGATTGCACAGTCTCCCCAAAATATGTTGCACAATCAAGATCTATTGTGAACCCAACCTTATGGTCCCCGCTTAGTATCCCTTCACGGAGTCCCATGAATTCTGCAATGGCTTCGTCATTCTGAAAGATGTCCATAATGGGTGGGCCTTGTTGATCCCAGTCAATGAGTTGTGGGTATACGAGGGAGATACCATCATCAGTATTGGCAAAGGGTGGGGACGAGGTGGAAAGCATGCAGATGGAGGTTGAAAGTGTAAATACAGAAATGTCATCCTCAAATTCCTAGTCGAATTCCATCCAATTTCCATCTTCATTTGATTCAGACGAATTGGACTCGTGGTCGAAATAAGGGACAAATGGGGTGGAATCAGGATCAATATGCTCAGATGGTGGCTCAGACTCGTGGTCAATAGGTTCAGATGATGGTTCAGAATTATGGCCAGTAGGTTCAAATGATGATTTAGGTTTGTCCTCCCCACAAGGCCAGAAGACTCTGACCCATTCTTTTGTTTTCTTTGGGACTTTAGGGTTATTATTAGAAAGATCTTGTGATTGACCAATCTTAAACATTTTTCTGAATCTTTCCTCAAAGGAGGGCTCGCCAAGTTCTAGGAAAATTTCATTAAGGTCATAATCGCTCAAGGATTTTTCATAACCAAATTCCCACTCATGGGAGTCAGACTCAGTGAGGGAATCTTCGATTGTCTCGACACACTTAGAAACATTCACGCTCTCACCTGAAAGTACATTGGTACCTTGATTGTCAATTTCGATTAGCTCAAACCCTAACCCCAAATATTTTGGTCTTCTTGAAGGCATTAATGGTTCTCTACTTCCAATTTTGTTTACCCCAAGGCCACTAGTTTCATCATAGCCTTGTGCCTTCATTATGTCATATCCTTTGCCATATATTTGTACTGGTAATGGTAGGGGTCTTGTGGGTCCTTGTAGATCCAATCTGATATGTCTGTAAGGTCCTCATCGTTCATGTCTCCCCATTTTATGAAGGTGATTGTCAAAGGAATTGGAAAAGTTTCCTTGGGTTCCAATTTGAAGCAAGGTCGACCATACGCTTTCGGAGATTTGGGTATTTTTGTGATGTAGTAGGCCATGTTCAATTTGTATTCTCCACACCCTTGGTCCTAGATCTTGACATTAGGATCAACACTTGGTTGGATGGGGGAAGATGGTATGGTGGAGGTCGATGAAGTGGATGTGGATGGTTTGGTGAGTGTGGATGGATCAACGTATTTAGAGGTGGTGGATGTGGAAGCTTCTTGGTTGATTGGCACTTGGTGTTTAGAGATACCTGTTAAATTGGTGTAGTATTGGAAAGGATCTAGATCTCCAAGTATGGTGATTTTAGTGTCGTCAAAAGGGAACTTCAAGCACTGATGGTAAGTGGATGGTACTGCCTTCAAGGCATGAATCCAAGGTCGACCAAGCAATATGTTGTATGGTAATTCAAGATCTAGGACCTGACATGTTGTATCTACTATGATTGGCCCCACATGAATGGGAAGGGTGATAATGCCTTTTGAAGATCATTCCTCATCATCATACGCCTTGATAACAATACTTTTGGTTGTGTCCACGCAAGCATCAAAGAAGCCTAAGGATTTGACTAGTTTTAGAGAGCAGATATTCAATCCTGCTCCGCCATCTACCAAGACTCTTCTCACCTTATGTTTATGGACAAAGACCTCAATATGGAGTGCATCGTTGTGAGATGATTTGGGCGAGGAATAGTCTAGATTTGAAAATGTGATGTGATGAGGGGTAGTCAAATATCCGACCATGGCCTTGAAATGATTGACATCAATGTCATTTGGTACAGAAGACTCTTGTAAGACTTTGTCAAGGATGGCCTTGTGGGTAGGTGAAATGCGGAGTAGCTCAAGGATGGATATCTGAGTGGGTGTTTTGTCCAGTTGTTTAATAAGATTAAATTGGCCTTTGGGTTGGGACTGTTTAGTAGAGGTACTGACTATTGTGATATTGGGCTATCTAGGAGGAGGTCCAGCTATTGTGACTTTACCCCGACAGGTGGTAACATTACACTTTGGAATCTTCTTAATGGTGATGGTATTGACGTGTTCATCAACCACTCAGAGGTGATTAATGATGGGTTCACTGGAATAGTCAAAGGCAGTGCGAGCATAACTGGCTTGATTGTTATAATTCTTTGGACCTGACGTAGAGGGGTTGCTTGAACCATGGTCCTGCAATGGGTTTTTATGAATTGTATGGTCTGTGTTTGAAGGAAACTGTTGACTGTCTACTTCAATGGCATGACTTTCGATAGGGTCCTATATGAGATTTCTTAATTGGAAACAGGAAGAAGTTGTATGCCCTTTTATCCAATGATAATCACAAAATGCATTATCATCCCACCATGACGCCTTGAACTACCTAGGGTCGTAGGGTTTAGGTTCCTGCAATGTGATGACATTATTTTGAAGGAGCTTCTTGAGGACAACCTCAACTGGTTCACCCAAGGGGGTGTATGTGCATCTCGTTGGAAATCGTCTAGTTTGATGAGGTTGCCCTTGGTCTGGTTTGAGAGGATTATTTTGAATGGCGTTGGTGGTGGATGTCGGTGTGGCGAATGGTGCATTTTAGGATTGAGCTCCTTTAAGGGTGATCGCAAGACCTGTCACATTTACCACTTTTGCGTCAACAACTCCATCATTAGTAATGTGTTTATTTTTGACCCAGTATTTGTTTTTTTCATTAGGAGCATTTGGGTTTGTGTTTGTGTTTTTGCTGCCATATTCGAGTTCGCCTTTGGCAATTAAGGTTTTTTTGACTTGAACTCCTTTTTCGACAAGGTCAATGAAAGTGTTGCAATAATGGACCTGCATGCCGTATTTCAGTGGTCCAAGAATATTTTTCACAAACATGACGACCTTTTCTTTTTCTGGTATTTCCACAGGACAACAACTTGCTAAAGTTCTCCATCTTTGGAAAAATGGAATAAATGTCTCACCTATTTCTTCAAGTGAGCAAGTCTACATAATGAGGCAATGTCGACGTCTGTGTCAATGTTGAATGAATAATTGTCGACAAACCTATTGGCTAATTCATCCAATGATTTGATTCCTTTAGGTAACTGTGTGAACCATTCAATTGTGTAACCCGCAAGACTCCTAGGAAAGAGTTGCATCAAATAAGTATGTTCATAGCCATGTCCACACAGTTGGTTGTGAATTCTCTTACATGTTCGATGGGATTAGTTTTTCCTTTGTACTTAGGAAATTTTGGCACCACATATCTTGGTGGGAATGGTGGCATGTACAAGTTTGTGTCAAAAGGATACAGACATAGGTCATATGATGTGTGGGCCTTTTTGTTAGACATTTGCAGTTTTTCCACTTGTTTTTGTAAATTTGCGAATTGAGTTGTGAGCGCATCCACAATGGGGTTATTTGTTGCATCACACATGCTAGTGATAGGTATCACATGAGTTCCCCCTTGTTGTGAGGATATTTTTTGATTTGGGATGTATTGTTGTTGTGAAATATGTGGCACATTTGGATTTTGTTGATATTGCATGTTTTGCATATTAGGAATGTGTTGTTGTTGTGTATGTATGTGTGAAGCATAGGTAGGGATGTGTGTGCCAACAATGTTTGTTTGTATTTGTGTAATGTGTTGACCTGAAATGTTTTGATGTCCAAATGAACTCATGTGTGACGTTATTTGATTGCCTTGTCTGAATTGATAGATGTGACCATGTGGAATGTTTGTGTTTTGTCTTTGGGGAATATGGGTGTTGGTGTTGACATGTGAGGTGTTACTATTTGGTTGGGGTCCTTGAAGGGTGAACCATCTCTTGTTCCTTCCAAAGGGATTTAATGAATTTGTTCCCATGGCATTAGTTGAGGGCCCAATCAAAGGATTTGATGATGTTGTTCCCATGGTGCTAGATGAGGATTCAAATAGGAGGTATGATGTGTTGGTTGTCGTTGCACTATTTGAAGTCCCAAATGTTTCTCCAACAATTTGTGATGGAATTGAGGATTTTTGTTGTGGAATTGAATGTGATGTAGTATTTGTTGAGGTTCCCCCAATGGATGTTGTGTTGACCATGTTAGAGGTGGTTTAAGTGGTGGTGGTGGTGCTAATGGGAGTAGTGTGAAGGGTGTTTGTGGTGCTTTGTGTGGTGGTGCCAATGGGGGTGTTGTTTACATTATGTTGTGGTGTAGATAGGGGTTGACTTGTTTGAGTGGTATGGTTTGGAGATACTGCTCTTAAAGTGTTAATGTCAAACCCTCGTGGCAACTGAGCCCCTTGGTCCAGAAGCATGGCTAGGTATTTGTCTAAGTCTTCGAGGATTAATTCTTCCACAAAAGAAGCCATGTCAAGATTTTGTGTTGCTGCTTCTAGGTCTTCCACAAATACTTGTCCATTTTTTGTCTCTTTGTATGAAAGGTTCAAATGGGTTATGTGAGGAAGATGGCATGTTCATGTCACTAAAGGGGTGGTCGAAAGGTGCCCCCATGTCCGTGTTTGAGTTCATGTCATATGAAAAGTTAGAAGGATTATTGCCTTGTCTGAAAGGGTCCATTTGTCTCCTTTTTCTTTGTAGTCTTGTTTCAACCATATAAGTCTTTCTCAAATGGTGGAGGATGGAGGATGATCAAACCTATGTATGCAAATGATATGGCACTATGTTTTTGGATTTTTATAATAAGGAATGGAATAATGACAATGCAACTATGTTTTTGGTGTTTTTTGAAATAAGGGATGCAACGATGATATTGTCTAAAGAGGATGCCAAGTGCAATGAAGGTAATGAGGAATAAAATGAGGATGTCAAATGCAATGGGCATAATGAGGACTAAAATGAGGATGTGGAAGACTAGAGTGTTCTAATGTAAATGCAATGAGTTTCAAAGTGCACTCAATATTAGTAGACTTTTTGAAAGGTTTCCTAAGCACTCAAGGTGTGGACAATGCCTCAATTTCAATTTCCAAGGGAATATTTGTAGGAATAAAGGAAATGATGAGATGACAAGGTGAGATTCCAAACTAGACTTATGAGTTGGAATTATCTCATAAAAGGACAAAGACTAAAAATGGGATGATTTTGACTAAGTCCAAAGATAATCTAATTGTGAAGGAAAAGGTTTGACCAAGAATGAAAAGTTTACCTATTCTAAAGTCTATAAAATGAGGACCTATGAGGTTATTTATGTTGAAAAATGATGGTGGATTTTGTTGGAAATATGTACCTCAAACAATACAGGCTGAAACCTCCATTAGAGCCAAGTCAGTGTGACATCTTCATTGTCTGGCCGACTAGCAGCTTGATTCATTATGGTTTGTATAGGTCGTTGTGACCTTGTAGATGTCTTGCCAAATGCTATCACTGTGGAGCTATCGCTATGACAAGGAGTGTTTGGTATGACCTCTTAGCGCTCGGGAGACCTCTGGCCGATAGGCCATTCAATTGTGTATCAGGGAGACTCATGGCGACCACAGGCTTCGGGGTAGCTTATAGCGGCTCGGTGAGAAGTCCCAGCGAACAGTGAATGTCTTGCCGACAAGAATACATTTGATGTCTTCGCCATAACATAAGGGTCCCGGTGTGACGTCTTAGAGATAGATGAAAGTCATGCCGATGGGGACACACTCGGGAGTCATCGTTGTAACACTAAGGTTTCGTTATGAAGTCTGGGTGATATGCAAATGTCTCACCGACGGAGGCTCAAGTGTTAGCTATCGGAGTAACTCAAAGCGGTCAGGGAAAGGTCTTGGTGAGACTATTAAGTCTTGCCGATAGCCGATGGCTATCGGGGTAACCCAAATGGTTTGGGAAGAAGTCCCGGCGAACATTGTATGTCTCGCCGATGATGAGGGTTCTTCAGTGTAGCTCTTGACGAATGGTGGTCTCGATGTAACTTTGTGATCTCGGAGAAACCTCTTGGCAATAATGTTAAGTCCTGCCGACTGGTGTTTGGAGCTTGGTGTAACAAATGACTTCAGTATAAGTATAAGCTTTGGTGACTCGCTATGATCTCCGGGCGAAAGCGATAGGTCTGGGTGACTGCTTGGTGTTTCGGCGTAACACTGAAAGCTCGATAGAACATCTTGGCGACTACGGTAACTCTTGGCGATAACGATATGAAGATTATGTGGCATCGGTGAGACACTGTTAGTGTCTCACCAAGATGCCAACACAGTGCGAATTCTGTTGACCGAGTAAGACCATCCTATGTGGAGTCTCGTGGACCAATAGGAGAAGCCGAATCTAAACAGTTGGAAGACAATCGGTTGTGACGGTTCTATGAGGAAGTTCAACAGATAGAGAACGCCATGGTTATACTCTGTGATTACAGATTGTAATCGGTTGGTTGGTTCGAAGGTTGGTTGAATCGACAGATTGTTGAGTGATTGTATCGATGGATGAATTCTATTTTGTAGACTGTAACGTGAAGGTTCCTGAATCAAATTGTACATGGTGAATGCTGCTATAAACAGACATCAGAAAGATAAGTCTGAAACTTGTATGTAAACTTTATTATTGTAATACAAAGTGACTTCTCTTGGTGTGGTGGGTTTTTCTCCTGTAAGGTTTTCCCACATATATCTGGTGTTCTTGTGTGATTGTCAAATACTTTGTTTCTGTTATCTACTTCCTAGTGCATCTTAATTGAATTGTAATTATAAATTTTAAAGTGTATCTACATTCTTTCCTAAGGTATTGACGTTAGCAGAATTGTTTTCTGCATTTGATTTTCCTTCCAAGTGGTATCAGAGCCTAGCCAATTGTGTTATCCTTGTGGGTACGTTGGGTTTTTTGAGTCAGTTTTGTTCAGTGGGAGTCTTGTAGAAAATTGTTATTTTTTATTACAGGTTGAGATGGCTAGTACATCTGGAAAGTTTGAAATAGAGAAATTCAATGGCAGTAACTTTGAGTTGTGGAAACTCAAGATGGAGGATCTTTTAGTTGATCGTGATCTTTGGATTATTGTGGCTGGAGTGAAACCTACAGGCATGAAGCAAGAAGATTGGGACCTTGCAGATAGGAAATATAAGGGGCTGATAAGGCTCTATTTGGCAGACTCAGTGCTTCTGAATGTGCATGAGGAGAAGACTGCCTCTTCCTTGTGGAAGAGACTGGCATCTATTTATCAAGGGAAATCTTTGGTGAATAAACTATTCCTGAGGAAGAAGCTATACTCTTTGAGAATGCAGGAAGGAGGGTCTGTTGCTGATCATCTGAACACATTTAATATGATGATTTCTCAATTGACATCTGTTGGTGTGAAGACTGAAGAAGAGGATCGTTGTATGCTATTGTTGTGTTCTTTTCTAGACTCATGGGATCATCTGGTGATGGCTATTGGGAGTACAACATCGAATTTCAAGATGGAAGATGTTGTTGCATCTTTGCTGTCAAAAGAGATGAGAAGGAAATCTTCTAAGATGGCGAAGGAGGCTCTTGCTGTTAGAGGAAGACTGAAAGAGAAAGGCAAGAAGAAGGACAAGAAATCAAAATCAAAGGGGAGATCAAAGTCTCTTGGCAAGAAGTCCAAGGTGAAGTGTTGGAACTGTGGGCAACCTGGTCATGTCCGAAAGGATTGTAAAGAGGAGAAAAAGAAGAAGAAGGGCTCTTCCGATAATGGTTCTTCTCATAGTGATGGTGACGCCTTCATTGCAGCCTTGGCTACTCATGCATCAGATAATGTCTGGTTGATTGATTCTGGAGCATCTTTCCACATGACATCTCACAGAGAATGGTTCATGAAGTATGAAGAATACAATGGTGGAAAGGTGTGCTTGGCAAGTGATTCAACTTTAGAGATTGTTGGCCGTGGAAGAGTCAGAATACAATTCCTTGATGGTAGAGTGAAGGGAATTAATGATGTTATGTACATACCAGGTCTGGCTTGAAATCTATTGTTTGTAAGTATGTTGAATGATATTGGAGTACAAGTTACGTTCTCTGAAAATGGCTGCAAGATGACTAGAGGTTCAATGGTGTTGGCTAGAGGTGATCGAATTGGTACCCTGTATAAACTGGATGCACAGGATGTTCAATGTAATAGTGTCTCTGTAAAGACACTAAAAGCTGCTCATGGAGGTAAAGAGGGAAATATCCCTAATTTTATAAACTCTATGGAAGTAAGACTTCCTGCAGAGAAGACTATGCTTTGGCATCATAGGTTAGGCCACATAGGAGAAAAAGGTTTAAAAACCTTGAAGAATAAAAACCTGGTTGAGGGGCTCGAAGATTGTAATCTTGAATTTGAATTTTGTGAACACTGTATATATGGAAAGCAGCACCGTGTTTCATTTTATTCCAGTCCTCATAAATCTTCTGGTTTGTTAGATTATATTCATTCAGATGTGTTTGGTCCAGTGAATGTTCCTTCTTTGTCTAAGTCAAGATACTACGTGTCGTTCATTGATGATTATTCAAGAAGAGCATTTGTATATTTTCTAAAGAGTAAATCACAAGTATTTAGTCAATTTAAGGAATTTAAAAATCTTGTTGAAAATCAGACTAGTAGAAAAATAAAATGCTTAAGGACTGATAATGGTGGTGAATTATGTTCTGATGAATTTGAAAGATATTGCAAAGACCATGGAATTAAAATACACAAGACTACACCTTATACTCCACAGCAGAATGGGGTTGCAGAAAGGTTCAATAGGACAGTGATGGAGAGAGCATGAAGTATGTTGAGTAGTGCTGGCTTGGAGGAGAAGTTATGGGCTGAGGATGTATCTACTGCATGTTATCTAATTAATCATTCTCCAAATTCTGCTCTTGTTGAGAAAACACCTTTAGAAGCGTGGTCTGGTAAGAAGCCCTCACTTAGACATGTTCATGTTTTTGGTTGTGAGGCATATGCTCATGTGTCAGATGTAAAAAGATCTAAACTGGAGAACAAGGTTGTCAAATGTATTTTTATTGGCTATAGCGTTGTCATAAAAGGATACAAGCTTTGGAATCCTGATACAAAGAAGGTTGTATACAGCAGAAGTGTAATCTTTCGTGAGCTGAAACCTTCCACTTTGGATCTGCAGTCAGAGACAAAGACAAAAAACAATAAGGATGTAGCATTAATTCCTCCTACACCAGAGAAAGAGGAATTGAAAATTCAAAATGTACCTGAAACTGAGGAGAGCTTAAGTAGTTTGGATAGTTCTGAAGAAGAAAAAGAACCTCAGCCTCAGCCTAAGCCTCAGCAAGTGAGGAGGTCAACCCGAGAAAGAAAACAACCAGATAGGTATGGGTTCTCTTTGATAGATTCTACTTGTGCCTATGCTTTGATTTCTAGTAGTGATGAGCCTAGGACTGTGAAAGAGGTATTTAAAATGTCTAATTCAGATTCTTGGTTGGAAGCCATGGAAGAAGAGATGGCATCTTTAGATAAGAATGAAACCTGGAGTCTGGTGCCCTTGCCTAAAGGAAGAAAGGTTGTTGGCTGCAAATGGGTATTTAAGAAAAAGATTGGTATGGATGGCAGTGTAGAAAAGTATAAGGCGAGACTGGTTGCAAAGGGTTATTCCCACGTAGAGGGAATTGATTATGGGGAAATATTTTCTCCTGTAGCAAAGCTGACATCTATCAGATTTCTTTTGTCACTTGCAGCAACATATGACTTAGAGGTAGAACAGATGGATGTGAAGACAACATTTCTTCATGGTGATCTTGAAGAAAAAATCTATATGTCCCAGCGTGAGCACTTTGTTGAGAAAGGTAAAGAAAAACTGGTATGCAAATTAAAGAAGTCTTTGTATGGGTTAAAGCAATCACCCAGAATGTGGTACCAGAAATTTGATACTTTTGTATTGTCTTTGGGATTTGTAAGATCAAAATCTGATCACTACGTATATTATAAAGCTGAAAGTGATCAAGTACTTGTTATTGCTCTTTATGTTGATGCTATGTTGTTCATAGGAAATAGCAAGCTAATGATTTATGATCTTAAGTCTCAGTTGTCTGCTAAGTTCGAAATGAAGGATCTTGGTGCAGCAAGGTATATTCTGGGGATGGAGATAACCAGGGATAGGAAGAATAGAAAGCTTTGGCTCAATCATAGTAAGTATGTCAGGACTGTTCTTGAGAGATTTTGTATGAATGATTGCAAACAGCTAGTGGTCCCAGTCATGCATGGAACGAAGCTATCTGTTGAGGACTGTCCAAAATCTCCTACTGAGATGGAGGACATGACTAGTGTACCCTATGCTAGTGCAGTAGGCAATCTTATGTATGCAATGGTCTATACAAGGCCAGACATTGCCCAAGCAATGGGAGTACTTAGTCAATTTATGGCTAATCCAGGAAGAACGCATTGGGATGCTGTGAAGAGAGTGTTTAGGTATTTGAAGGGAACTTCAGATTTTGCTTTGTGTTACCATGGGAACTTGGTTGAATCACAGAGGACTCTCAACATTCGTGGTTATGTTGATTCTGATTGGGCAGGGGACATTGACAACAAGAGATCCACCAACGGATAAATTTTCATGTTGAATGGTGGTGCAGTGAGTTGGATGAGCAAGCAACAAGAAGTAGTCACTTTGTCCACTATGGAGGCTAAATACATGGCAGCTACTCATGCTTGTAAAGAAGTTGTACGGTTGAAACGTTTGTGTTCTAACATTGGTTTTGATGCAGGGGAAATAACTATTTTCTGTGACAGTCAGAGTGCAATTTGTCTGGCAAAGAACCCTACTTTCCATGCTAGAACGAAACATATTGATGTACAGTACCACTTTGTACGAGATATGGTGGAGGATGGAAATGTCAGTTTGGAAAAGATTGATACTCTGGAGAATGTTGCAGATTCATTGACGAAGCCAATGAGCATAGACAAGTTTAGGTGGTGTGTCAGTTCAATGGGCCTTAGTGCCCATGATTTTTAGTAAATTATGTTGTGCTCTGGAGGTACCTGTATGATCTTCGTCAAGTGGGAGATTGTTGGAAATATGTGCCTCAAACAATACAGGATGAAACCTCCATTAGAGCTAAGTCGGTGTGACATCTTCATTGTCTGGTCGACTAGCAGCTTGATTCATTTTGGTTTGTATAGGTCGTTGTGACCTTACAGATGTCTTGTCGAATGCTATCATTGTGGAGCTATCACTATGACAAGGAGTGTTCGGTATGACCTCTTAGCGCTCGGGAGACCTCTGGCTGATAGGCCATTCAATCGTGTATCGGGGAGACTCATGGCGACCACGGGCTTCGGGGTAGCTTATAGCGGCTCGGTGAGAAGTCCCAACGAACAGTGAATGTCTTGCTAACAGGAATACATTTGATGTCTTCGCCATAACATAAGGATCCTGGTGTGACGTCTTAGCGATAGATGAAATTCATGCCGACGGGGACACACTCGGGAGTCATCGTTGTAACACTAAGGTTTCATTATGAAGTCTGGGCGATATGCAAATGTCTCACCGACAAAGGATCAAGTGTTAGCTATCGGAGTAACTCAAAGCGGTCAGGGAAAGGTCTTGGTGAGATTGTTAAGTCTTGCTGATAGCCAATGGCTATCGGGGTAACCCAAATGGTTTGGGAAGAAGTCCCGACGAAAGTTGTATGTCTCGCCGATGATGAGGGTTCTTCGGTGTAGCTCTTGGCGAATGGTGGTCTCGATGTAACTTTGTGATCTCGAAGAAACCTCTTGGCGATAATGTTAAGTCTTGCCGACTAGTGTTTGGAGCTCGGTGTAACAAATGACTTTAGTATAACCTTTGGTGACTCGCTATGATCTCCTGGCGAAAGCGATAGGTCTAGGCGACTGCTTGGTGTTTCAGCGTAACACTGAAAGCTCGATAGAACATCTTGGCGACTACGGTAACTCTTGGTGATAACGATATGAAGGTTATGTGGCATCAGCGAGACACTGTTAGTGTCTCATCGAGATGCCAACACAGTGCAAATTCTGTTGACTGAGTAAGACCGTCCTATGTGGAGTCTCGTGGACCAATAGGAGAAGCTGAATCTGAACAGTTGGAAGACAATCGGTTGTGACAGTTTTGTGAGGAAGTTCGACAGACAGGGAATGCCATGGTTATACTCTGTGATTGTAGATTGTAATCGGTTGGTTGGTTCAAAGGTTGGTTGAATTGACAGATTGTTGAGTGATTGTATCAGTGGATAAATTATATTCTGTAGATTGTAACATGAAGGTTCCTAAATCAAATTGTACATGGTGAATGTTGTTGTAAACAGACATCAAAAAGATAAGTCTAAAACTTGTATGTAAACTTTATTACTGTAATACAAAGTGACTTCTCTTGGTGTGGTGGGTTTTTCTCCCGTAAGGGTTTTCCCACATATATCTGGTGTTCTTGTGTGATTGTCAAATACTCTGTTTTTGTTATCTACTTCCTAGTGCATCTTAATTGAACTGTAATTATAAATTTTAAAGTGTATATGCATTCTTTCCTAAGATATTGACGTTAGGAGAATTGTTTTCTGCATCTAATTTTCCTTACAGATTCTAAGGTGTAACTAAAAGGTGCAATGGCAAACTAAATGCAAACTAAAAATGCAAGGAGGATTTGAGCAATTTTTTTAATTTTTTTGAACAGAGACTGCAAAAAAAAGGTGTATGAAAATAGTTTGGAAATGTTTGGTCTCAGGTTTTGATAGTGACAAAGATTTTTCAAATTGGCACGCAATTGCGTCATTTCAAGTGACAAATGTGTTGCAGTTTGTAACAGTGTCTATTTTTTTTTGCAATTTTTGGCTGATTTTTAAACTTGTTTCAATCTAAATGTGTTTTTCTAGATTGGTAAGGATTTTTATTTGTTCATTGTTTTAGAAAACACTTGGCAAACATATTGTCTATGAATGTTTTTAAATCAAGCACAAAGAAGACAAGCACAATCCTATGATTGACAAAGACTATATTCTTTAGATTTCATGTGGGTTTCCCCAGCCGCACTTATTCATAACGAATGATTTAGAAGCTTGGCCACATAGGCTCCCCCTTACATTGCACTCACTTCTTAGGTCAACCAAGCTTTGGGCCCCCATAAATCTCCTATGGCAAGCTCTTCACCTCTACTAAGAACTGCGAGAATGTGGATGCCTTGGCAACGACCATTGTTGCACTAGTGAATAGATAGGGTTTTTGGCTTCTACATGATTTTTTTTAGTTTGGGCACCCATTCGAGTGGCCACACATGAGGCAAGATTAGCTCCGATAAGGAGGAATTCCAACCTAAAGAGGTTATGCTCAACAAGGTTTTGGGGAATTCACTTGTTTGTGTGACACATCCGCACTCGTAATCCTAAGTTTTCCATTAGGATTCACATTTGTATACCGGTCAAGAGTAGCTCGACTAAAGAGCTTCATTGCTGGTTTGAGTCACCTTGGGGTGAGTAATTTTTCCCACCAAGGAAGGCCCAATTCGTAGAGTCAATAACAGTTTCTCTTGCACCCAGGATCGCACAAGTGTGCAAGGGGAGAGGATTCTTCTATTATTGAATCGAGGTTACACAAATTTGAAGACAATGTTTCTGATTCTCAAGATCACCAAATAGTGCGAGATAAAATCATACGCACCTAGAAACAAGATGCACACCACAAGACAATGCAAGCACTTGTAAATTTTAAACCTGCTAATGATGTTAAATCAAGCACGCAAGTTCATTTTAGGCCCACTAAACATTCTATGTGAAAAAGACACTCAAGATAAAGCAAAATTGAAGCAAGAGCCATGCAAAACATGATTAGTAGTTTTAAGTCTCCAATCTTTGAGAAGTGACAGTTGACATTGCAAATCTTGAATCGAGGACATTCGAACCTAGAAAAACGATCAAAGATTAGTCACAAAATTAAAATTAAGCTAAAAAAAAGAAAAATGACATTGATCTAATTAAGACAAATTAAAAGTTAATTTAAGTTAACCCAAAAAAATAGATATTAATCTAAAACTAATATTAAGGCTATCTAAACTAAAATTAAGACAATTACTCTAATCTACAAAATCTAATGAGTCCAAAAATTTAAAAATCTAAAATTAAAAAAAGTTTAACCATTCTAAAAGTCTAAAAAAACTAAAATCTAATCTAATTTAAGTAATCTAAAAATCTAAAATTTGAAATTTAATCTAGATTAAAAATCTAAAATCTAATTAAAGATCTAGATTAAATGAAAATCTAAAAATTTAAATCAAAGTCTAGTTAAAAATCTAAATTAAATTAAAGTCTAATTAAAGTCTAAATCTAAATGATAATCTAATTTAAATTAAACTAATTAAAAAGTCTAAAACTAATTAAAGTCTAATTATAAATCTAATTACAATCTAAAAAAATTAATTACAAATCTAAATCTAAGTAAAATCTAATCTAAAAAAAAAATTAAATATAATTAAATCTAATTAGGAATCTAATTAAGAAACTAATTAAAATCTATTTAAAGTAAAAGATAATTTAAATCTAATTTAAATCAATATCTAGATTAATCTAAAAAAATCTAATGAAAAATCTAAATTAATTAAATCTAAAAGATCTACATCTAATGAAAAGCTAGAAGCTAACTTAATTTAAGTTAACTAATTAGAAGTAAAATCTAAATGAAAATAAATGAAGCGAAATAAAGGTAAAGCTAAATAAATGAAAATCTAAATAAAGCTAAATAAAACGTTTCCCCAAAAGCTTTCGAGGAAGTTTGCATAAAACTAATCTAAATTCATAAGAGATCCTGTGAAAACTTTTTGACAAAAATATATGGAGGAATGGTTGAACGTGCTGCAAACCCTAGGTCTCCTCGAGCTCTGCAGAAAATGAATTAATAAATGAAGACCAACAAAGGCAGAAAATAAAAGTGAATCAACCAATTGTCGGCACCAAAGGAATTAATGAATGCACTTCGTGTGTTCCATCAACTTTCAGTGCAAAGTGAATGCTTCCAACGACCAGCCGCCACAAATTCTTCATGCACATGGCTTTTATGAGAAGATGATAGAGTTGCCTATTGACTACAATAAACCTTTAATGTTATCACAGTTCACAGCCGCCCAGATGCCATATCACAAGATATTGTTAAGATTTTGGGAGAAATTTAAAGCATGAAAAAAGCATGGCGACGAATTAATGTGCCTCCAAATTTCAGCGCAGTGAATGCAAACAAACAGTGCCTCCAAATAGCGTTGGACAACATCGAAGGAAAGTTTGGAGGGGCAGAAACTAATAGCGTGGGGAAGGCAGCAAAAGCCAGTGAGCCAAAGTGTGGAGGGGCGGTAACCAATAGCACGGGAGGGCAGCAAATACCAGTGGCGTTGGGAAAGGTAGTGAACACAGTGAAAAAGTGTTTGGTGGAGAGGAAACTAGTAGCGTTGGGGATGGCAGCGAATCAATGCTGCTAGTCTTGCATTCTGACCACTCTCAGCTATGGCGAGCCCTCAGACACATGCGCTTGATGTTCATCAACCTAGGGAAACCCACACATCACCTTGCAGCTCACTGTATATGCGAAAAATCTTGCAACTTACTGTATGTGCTAAAAATCTTGCAGCTTACTGTATATTCGCTTCATGGTTAGACTCGCATAGCTGTGTCTAGTAAAAACCTTAATAACAACGTTCAATAGAAATAAATCCAAGTAACCTGTTAGATATATGTCGTAGATATGTGTGACACATTATTGTTGATAGAGATTAGAATGTCATGGCTTAGGTTTGTACTATGAAGATTCAAAATGTCAAAAGTTTAAGGGACGAACACAGACTTGTGCAAAACTGTAGTTGCATATGGATAGTCATATAGCGTAAGGCTGCAATAAACTCTACCATCGACTATCTCCATGCATAATTAATAAGCTCATGGGTTATATCAAGTGGTGGCCCTGTCTTCTAGAGTAATCAATAAGCAAGATAATAGCATGAAAATCAAAATGTAAAAATCCAAATTCTCTATGCCATTGCAAACAATATTGATCTCTATGCCAAAAATCCTGAATGTTAGCATAAGCACGAAGGCAAATGATTGACATCAACATGAGACAATCGATACATATCATCCATTAGTGTCTGTGTAACTGATTAAATGGCTTAGATAATACGTTTATCAATGAGTGATTCCAAGGAGATAATATGAAACATAAGCTAATTGATAAACGCATAATATGATAACACAAGGTAAATCATAAACATAAGCTAATTATCTAGTTGCAAAAACTTGCATTAGATAAAACTGTTCAGCAAAAAAGTTGGGTTCACCAAATGTATTAGAGAAAAGTTTTCAAGTTAGATTGCAAGTAGCATAAAACTAAATCCCCAATCAACAATAGAGCACAATGAAAACAAGAAGCATAAGAATAGTGAAACAACATCACCTAGTCTTCAAGCCTCCATTGGTTGACCTCCATTGGCCTTCTCCATCTTGTTGCAAATTGTATAATTGCCCCTAGATTTGAAGTGCAACTATCACCTATGCGTTAGACAAGCAAAATATTGAAGTAATGTGGTTGTTCAAGTACTCAAAAGCTCTCAAGCATGCTGAAAATAACTTGTGTCCAAAATGGCTTGAGAGAGCCTTTTAAAGAATTCCAAATTGATAATGGATGGTCAGGATTAAAAGTTGGTGAAGCCCTAAGATCATAGGCTAGGAATCAATGTGATAAGGAGCATTAGGGTTAGGGCAACATTAGGTCAAAGTTAGGGCAAGCTTTGAAATGAAGGGTTGAAATTTAACCAATTAAATCAATGGTGGAAAATAAATGAGATAGAATAAGAGGTAGTTGGAAAATCAAATAATAATAGAAATTATTTGATTTATGGAGGAAGGTTGACTTATGAATTAAATAATGGTTTAATTCATAAATGGGAATGAGACAAAAGGAAATAAATAATTATTTTAATTATTTATTTGGTGGGATGGAAAGTGGGTTAAATAAATAAATTTATTTAATTGAAGGATAAATGGTCATGTTATTAAATAATTAATGGTAATTATTTATTTGTAGGTGAGGGAGAAGTGTGGTTGTCATAGAAAAATGTGATATGTGGCTAGGCTATTTTTATGTGTCTACACAAACATCACACTTGAAACATGAGCTTAAACATAAAAACCATAGAAATTTACATCATCGTTAACATATAGTTGTCATATCCATTTCCATCATCAAATTCTCCTTTTAGTCCATCACTTGTATTATATAGGATGTTTCCTTCCAAAAACTAGATGCTTGTCTGACATGGGATGTTTCCTTCTCAGAACCAGACATGATCCAAATCCATCCTTAGTCCTTTTAACACCTTGGCGAAAGATATCATTATTATGTATCTATTGATTTTTTGTTGTCTTTTTCTTTGGTTTATATTTTTTATATTTCTCTTTATTTATATTTTTATCCATCCTATTCTTACTCAAGGTCACCATGATCATTCCATATCATGGTGTGCTCTGAATGGTATAGATTTGGGAAATTATTTCTATGTGTCATGTTTGATGGTTGTCTCATCACAAATCCATCAAGAGCTTTAAATGCCTTTTGAGTGTTGGGGGATACTATTATCTTTTGTTTTCTTGAGAGTCATTCTATGCATTGGATACATTGTCACCTTGGTCTTATATACCCTGGTATATAACATCCATTGTTATATTAAATAAAGGTTGTTAATTTCAAAGTCAACATAACACATCATCATCATTTCATCCATAATCAGTATGCTTACATCCATATTTCATTATTTTTCTTCCATTATTTTTTATTTTTCAACTAATATTGTATTCATCTTCTCTTCTTTCAAGAGATCACCATGCAATTTATGCACATGTAACCTCTTGAGGGGGCATCAATCATCTCATATTTCTAATTTTATATTTCTTACCCAATTGGGGCATGTCATCATCATCATTCTCATCTTCTCTAATTTTTATTCTTAGCTACTAGTGATATTCACTATGGAATTAGAAAGAACAAAATGAAGAAGGAGAAGATGGGAGGTCCATGGAAGAGAACTGAGCCATATTATTCTAAAGTGTTGATGCAAAATATTGAGATATGTGAATTATTTGAAAAAGGGGGTTGCTCCCCTTTCTTTATGGTCATGCAAGGGCACAATTAGAAATTGACTTTCAAATTTGTCACTTCCTGGGAGCAGGGGATCATGACTATTGGGGGAGTGAGCTTTCAATTCATGCAAGATTTAATTGCTAAAGCAACTGGTCTATAGTGTGATGACTTGAGAATCTAGAAGAGAAGCAATGACAACTATGACAAGTTTATTAATTTATTTTTGAAAAAGGGGAAAAGGTGGAGAAATTATAGAATGAATATAGTAGAGAAAATTTATTGACAGCGTGGGCCTTGCTAAGTCTCCACATTATGACATATTTTAATTTGGAAGGGAGATTCCAAATAATTCATGGTTATCATGACTTTCCTATTCTAAACCATATTAGGCATGGTCAAAGGATAAATCTTCATTTTTATTTATTGTCCTCCCTTGAGAAGTGTATTGCTAATGGGGCCTACCTCCCTTTGCCTTGAGAATGGTCCTTTATAAATTCAACCTCTGAATGGCTCCTAAGAGAAACCCTGTTGTTAGAGAAAGCAATGTGAAGATTCCATAAATTGAGTCCTCTCCTATCTCTACTAAATTTTTGAAAGGGAGCTCTAGCTTTGTTAGTAAATATGGTGGGAAGAAGGGCACTAAAATTAAGGAGGGGCTTTTTGGTCCTAGTGAAAAATCTAGCCCTGCTCTGTTGGAGGATCTTCCTATCATTACCCCAAATATAAGGAAAGGTTTTGCAAAAATTGGTAGGAAAAACCCTTTGATTTCCTCTACAAAAATTAATAAGGAGAGTGAAATTTGGATCCTTTGGTTGCTACCCCTATCAAGAGGAAAACTCCTCTTCTTGTCAAGACTAGAAAAGGAAAGAAGAAGAAAGTTAACTCTATTGTGGAAGAGGAGGGACCTATTGACATTTCTAATGTTGAAGCTAAGTTTAGAGCTATTTAGAATTTAGAGCAAAATAGTTTGATTTCTTCTAGGGGTCAAAGGTTTGCTAGGTTAGTCAAAGCACCTATTGCTAGCACTTTGTTGGCTACCAAAGGAAAAAGAAATATTTTAGTTTTGGATAAGGAAGAGAGGTCGACGAGGATGAGGACTTCCTCCCCCATAATACTAAGGGGATGTCTGAGGATGGCAACCCTATTGAGGATCGAGAGGAGTATTTGTTGGTTGATGTTGAGGAGGAGCAATATGATGATGCATAGGAGAAGCAGTTGTATGAGGAAGAGAAGGATGAAGGTGAAAAGGAGGAGACTAAAGATGAAAAGGAGGAGACCGAAGATGATGGTGATGAAGAGTATGAAGAAGAAATAAACCTAAAGGAGGATGAAGGAACTTAATAATTGTTTCTCTAGACAAAAATAAAGGTGAGGTTGAGAAGGGTGATACAGATGATAGAATTGAGTGTGAGAAGGACTTGCTTATGTCTATTAGAACTTAGGTGGAGGTTTTACAGATGAAAGTGAAGGAAATGGAGAGGAAGATGGATGCTAATAGTTTCTCTGATCAAATACAAAGAATAGAATCATCCCTCTGAAATCTTCTTTTTGTTATTGAGGGTATTGTGATGAAGGTTGTGATGGGGATTGTGTTAAGTGATTCCAAAATTAATAAATAAAGGAAGAAATGGGGAAAGGACAAGGACTCTTAGTTGGTTTAAGTCAAGAAAAAGAAAGGGAAAAAGATCCAGGCCAAAGAGGACTAGGAGAAGTTGCTTGACCCTTTGATGGATTATTGGAACATGTTCAAGTGGTTGTTTATGGATCCCGGGTGTTGTTTCCTTTTTTTATTGTTTGTGGGTGTTGTTTCCTTTTATCTTGTTTGTTTGATTTTTGGCTATTTTAGTTCTTGGAAGGCTTTCACGCCTAATTGTTTTCTTTGTGGCCTACACGCCTCTTCTCCGAATTTACATTAGGTTTAAGATGTTAATGCTATGAACAATGAGATCAATGCCCTTTCCTTGCTTATTTAATAAAAAACATTGCTTTAAAGAGGGGAAAAATGTAGACACCTAAAATATTCCTCATAATCATTGACCTTAATCATTCCTTAAATAATTAATTGCATCCATTAATTAAGTATTGGTTAATCTTAATTTATTATCCACTAATATTCATTAATCACATCACATATTATTATTTATTAAATAATAAGTATTTTCCATTTAATCTCATTATCTATTTAATTAAATAATATTTTATTATCTAATTAAATATGAGTTAATTATTCTTTTTCAAATAAATTTCCATTTTCACTCATTAGTCAACTCCATCACCATTGATTAGTTAACTTAGTCTTCATTTGGAAACTCGATCTTCATTCCTTAGTTAACTCTTTTCCATTTTAGAAA
>VDFB02109042.1:45182496-45205163 GCA_007258455.2 Sequoia sempervirens
TTGAATCGACAGATTGTTGAGTGATTGTATCAATAGATGAATTCTATTCTGTAGACTGTAACATGAAGGTTCCTGAAACAAATTGTAAATGGTGAATGTTGTTGTAAATAGACGTCAAAGATAAGTCTAAAACTTGTATGTAAACTTTATTATTGTAATACAAAGTGACTTCTCTTGGTGTGGTGGGTTTTTCTCCCATAAGGGTTTTCCCACGTATATCTGGTGTTCATGTGTGATTGTCAAATACTTTGTTTCTGTTAACTGCTTCCTAGTGCATCTTAATTGGACTGTAATTGTAAATTTTAAAGTGTATCTACATTCTTCCTTGAGGTATTGACGTTAGGAGAATTGTAGTCCGCATCTAATTTTCCTTACAGATTCTAAGGTGTAACTAAAAGGTGCAATGGCAAACTAAATGCAAACTAAAAATGCAAGGAGGATTTGAGCAATTTTATTTTATTTTGAACAGAGACTGCAGAAAAAAGGTGTCTGAAAACAGTTTGGAAATGTTTGGTCTCAGGTTTTGATAGTGACAAATATTTTTCAAATTGGCAGGCAATTGCATTGTTTCAAGTGACAAATGTGTTGCAGTTTGTAACAGTGTCTAGTTTTTTTTGCAATTTTTGGTTGATTTTTGAACTTGTTTCAATCTAAATGTGTTTTTCTAGATTGGTAAGGATGTTTATTTGTTCATTGTTTCAGAAAAAACTTGGAAAACACATTGTCTATGAATGTTTTAAATCAAGCACAAAGAAGATAAGCACAATCCTACGATTGGCAAAGACTATATTCTCTGGATTTCACATGGGTTTCCCCAGCACCACTTATTCATAACAAGTGATTTAGAAGCTTGGCCACACAGGCTCCCCCTTACATTGCACTCACTTCTCAGGTCAACCAAGCTTTGGGCCCCCATAAATCTCCTATGGCAGGCTCTTCACCTCTACTAAGAATTGCGAGAATGTGGATGCCTTGGAAATGACCGTTGTTGCACTAGTGAATAGATAGGGTTTTTGGCTTCTACACGATTTTTTTTTAGTTTGGGCACCCATTCGAATGGCCACACATGAGGCAAGATTAGCTCCGATAAGGAGGAATTCCAACCTAAAGAGGTTAAGCTCAACAGGGTTTTGGGGAATTCACTTGTCTGTGTGACACATCCGCACTTGTAATCCTAATTTTTCCATTAGGATTCACATTTGTATACCGGTCGGGAGTAGCTCGGCTAAAAAGCTTCGTTGCCGGTTTGAGTCGCCTTAGGGTGAGTACTTTTTCCCACCAAGGAAGGCCCAATTCATATAGTCAATAATAGTTTCTCTTGCACCCAAGATTGCACAAGTGCGCAAGGGGAGAGGATACTTCTATTATTGAATCGGGGTTACACAAATTTGAAGACAATGTTTTTGATTCTCAAGATCGCCAAATGGCGCAAGATAAAATCATACGCACCTAGAAACAAAATGCACACCACAAGACAATGCAAGCACTTGTAAATTTTAAACCTGCTAATGATGTTAAATCAAGCACAAAAGTTTGTTTTAGGCCCACTAAGCATTCTATGTGAAAAAGGCACTCAAGATAAAGCAAAATTGAAGCAAGAGCCTTGCAAAACATGATTAGTAGTTTTAAGTCTTCAATCTTTGACAAGTGACAGTTGACATTGTAAATCTTGAATCGAGGAAATTCGAACCTAGAAAAACGATCAAAGATTAGTCACAAAATTAAAATTAAACTAAAAAAAAAGAAAAATGACATTGATCTAATTAAGACAAATTAAAAGTTAATCTAAGTTAACCCAAAAAAATAGATATTAATCTAAAACTAATATTAAGGCTATCTAAACTAAAATTAAGACAATTACTCTAATCTACAAAATCTAATGAGTCCAAAAATTTAAAAATCTAAAATTAAAAAAAGTCTAACATTTCTAAAAGTCTAAAAAAACTAAAATCTAATCTAATTTAAGTAATCTAAAAATCTAAAATTTGAAATTTAATCTAGATTAAAAATCTAAAATCTAATTAAAGATCTAGATTAAATGAAAATCTAAAAATTTAAATCAAAGTCTAGTTAAAAATCTAAATTAAATTAAAGTCTAATTAAAATCTAAATCTAAATGATAATCTAATTTAAATTAAACTAATTAAAAAGTCTAAAACTAATTAAAGTCTAATTATAAATCTAATTACAATCTAAAAAACTAATTACAAATCTAAATCTAAGTAAAGTCTAATTAATATATATAAAATTAAATCTAATTAGGAATCTAATTAAGAAACTAATTAAAATTTCTTTAAAGTAAAAGATAATTAAAATCTAGTTAAGAGTCTAATTAAATTAAAATCTAATTTAAATCAATATCTAAATTAATCTAAAAAATCTAAAGAAAAATCTAAATTAATTACATCTAAAATATCTACATCTAATGAAAAGCTAGAAGCTAACTTAATTTAAGTTAACTAATTAGAAGTAAAATCTAAATGAAAATAAATGAAGCGAAATAAAGGTAAAGCTAAATAAATGAAAATCTAAATAAAGCTAAATAAAACGTTTCCCCAAAAGCTTTCGAGGAAGTTTGCATAATACTAATCTAAATTCGTAAGAGATCTCATGAAAACTTTTTGACAAAAATATATGGAGGAATTGTTGAACGTGTTGCAAGCCCTCAATCTCCTGGAGCTCTGCAGCAAATGAATTAATAAATGAAGACCAACAAAGGCAAAAAATAAAAGTGAATCAATCAATTGTCGGCGCCGAAGGAATTAATGAATGCACTTCGTGTGTTCCATCAACTTTTAGCACAAAGTGAATGCTTCCAATTGCCAGCCGCGACAAATCCTTCATGCGCATGGCTTTTATGAGAAGATGATAGAGTTGCTTGTTGACTACAATAAACTTTTAATGTTTATCATAGTTCACAACTGCCCAGATGCCAGATCACAAGATATTGTTAAGATTTTGGGAGAAATTTAAAGCATGAAAAAAGCATGGCGACGAATTAATGTGCCTCCAAATTTCAGCGCAATGAATGCAAACAAACAATGCCTCCAAATAGCGTTGGACAACAACGAAGGAAAGTTTGGAGGGGCATAAACTAATAGTGTGGGGAAGGCAGCAAAAGCCATTGAGCCAAAGTGTGGAGGGGCAGTAACCAATAGCACGAGAGGGCAGCAAATACCAGTGGCATTGGGAAAGGTAGTGAACACAGTGAAAAAGTGTTTGGTGGAGAGGAAACTAGTAGTGTTGGGGATGGCAGAAAATCAATGCTGCTAGTCTTGCATTTTGACCACTCTCAGCTATGGCGAGCCCTCAGACACATGCGCTTGATGTTCATCAACCTAGGGAAACCCACGCATCACCTTGCAACTCACTGTGTATGCGAAAAATCTCGCAACTTACTGTATGTGCTAAAAATCTTGCAGCTTACTGTATATTCACTTCATGGTTAGACCCGCATAGCTATGTCTAGTAAAAACCTTAATAACAACATTCAATAGAAATAAATACAAGTAACCTATTAGATATATGTCGTAGATATGTGTGACACATTATTGTTGATAGAGATTAGAATGTCATGGCTTAGGTTTGTACTATGAAGATTCAAAATGTCAAAAGTTTAAGGGACAAACACAGACTTGTGCAAAACTGCAGTTGCATATGGATTGTCATATAGCGTAAGGTTGCAATAAACTCTACCATCGACTATCTCCATGCATAATTAATAAGATCATGGGTTATATCAAGTGGTGGCCCTGTCTTCTAGAGTAATCAATAAGCAAGATAATAGCATGAAAATCGAAATGCAAAAATCCCAATTCTCTATGCCATTGCAAACAATATTGATCGCTATGCCAAAAATCCTGAATGTCAGCATAAGCATGGAGGCAAACGATTGACATCAACATGAGACAATCGATACATATCATCCATTAGTGTTTATGTAACTGACTAAATGGCTCAGATAATACATTTATCAATGAGTGATTCCAAGGAGATAATATGAAACATAAGCTAATTGATAAATGCATAATATGATAACACAAGGTAAATGATAAGCATAAGCTAATTATCTGGTTGCAAAAATTTGCATCAGATAAAACTGTTCAGCAAAAAGGTCGGGTTCACCAAATGTATTAGAGAAAAAATTTCAAGTTAGATTGCAAGTAGCATAAAACTAAATCCCCAATCAACAATAGAGCACAATGAAAACAAGAAGCATAAGAATAGTGAAACAACATCACCTAGTCTTCAAGCCTCCATTGGTTGACCTCCATTGGCCTTCTCCATCTTGCTGCAAATTGTATAATTGCCCTTAGATTTGAAGTGCAACTATCACCTATGCCTTAGACAAGAAAAATATTGAAGTAATGTGGTTGCTCAAGTACTCAAAAGCTCTCAAGCATGTTGAAAATAACTTGTGTCCAAAATGGCTTGAGAGAGAGCCTTTTAAAGAATTCCAAATTGATAATGGATGGTCAGGATTAAAAGTTGGTGAAGCCCTAAGATCAAAGGCTAGGAATCAATGTGATAAGGAGCATTAGGGTTAGGGAAACATTAGGTCAAAGTTAGGGAAAGCTTTGAAATGAAGGTTTGAGATTTAACCAATTAAATCAATGGTGGAAAATAAATGAGATAGAATAAGAGGTAGTTGGAAAATCAAATAATAATAGAAATTATTTGATTTATGGAGGAAGGTTGACTTATGAATTAAATAATGGTTTAATTCATAAATGGGAATGAGACAAAAGGAAATAAATAATTATTTATTTGGTAGGATGGAAAGTGGGTTAAATAAATAAATTTATTTAATTGAAGGATAAATGGTCATGTTATTAAATAATTGATGGTAATTATTTATTTGTAGGTGAGGGAGAAGCGTGGTTGTCATAGAAAAATGTGATATGCGGGTCTAGGCCATTTTTATGTGTCTACACAAACATCACACTTGAAACATGAGCTTAAACATAAAAACCATAGAAATTTACATCATCGTTAACATATAGTTGTCATATCCATTTCCATCATGAAATTCTCCTTTTAGTCCATCACTTGTATTATATGGGATGTTTCCTTCTAAAAACTATATGCTTGTCTGACATGGGATGTTTCCTTCTCAGAACCAGACATGATCCAAATCCATCCTTAGTCCTTTCAACACCTTGGCAAAAGATGTCATTATTATGTATCTATTGATTTTTTGTTGTCTTTTTCTTTGGTTTATATTTTTTATATTTCTCTTTATTTATATTTTTATCCATCCTATTCTTACTCAAGGTCACCATAATCATTCCATATCATGGTGTGCTTTGAATGGTATAGATTTGGGAAATTATTTATACGTGTCATGTTTGATGGTTGTCTCATCACTAATCCACCAAGAGCTTTAAATGCCTTCTGAGTGTTGGGGGATACTATTATCTTTTGTTTTCTTGAGAGTCATTCTATGCATTGGATACATTGTCACCTTGGTCTTATATATCCTGGTATATAACATCCATTGTTATATTAAATAAAGGTTGTTAATTTCAAAGTCAACATAACACATTATCATCATTTCATCCATAATCAGTATGCTTACATCCATATTTCATTATTTTTCATTTTTCAACTAATATTTTATTCATCTTCTCTTCTTTCAAGAGATCACCATGCAATTTATGCACATGCAACCTCTTGAGGGGGCATCAATCATCTCATATTTCTAATTTTCTATTTCTTACCCAATTGGGGCATGTCATCATCATCATTCTCATCTTCTCTAATTTTTATTCTTAGCTACTAGTGATATTCACTATGGAATTAGAAAGAGCAAAATGAAGAAGGAGAAGATGGGAGGTCCATGAAAGAGAACCGAGCCATAGTCTTCTAAAGTGTTGATGCAAAATATTGAGATATGTGAATTATTTGAAAAAGGGGGTTGCTCCCCTTTCTTTATGGTCATGCAAGGGCACAATTAGAAATTGAATTTCAAATTTGTCACTTCCTGGGAGCAGGGGATCGCGACTATTGGGGGAGTGAGCTTTCAAGTCATGCAAGATTTAATTGCTAAAGCAACTAGTCTATAGTGTGATGACTTGAGAATCTAGAAGATAAGCAATGACAACTATGACAAGTTTATTAATTTTTTTTTGAAAAAGGGGAAAAGGTGGAGAAATTATAGAATGAATATAGTAGAGAAAATTTATCAACACCGTGGGCCTTGCTAAGTCTCCACATTATGACATATTTTAATTTGGAAGGGAGATTCCAAATAATTCATGGTTATCATGACTTTCCTATTCTAAACCATATTAGGCATGGTCAAAGGATAAATCTTCATTTTTATTTGTTGTCCTCCCTTGAGAAGTGTATTGCTAATGGGGCCTACCTCCCTTTGCTTTGATAATGGTCCTTTATAAATTCAACCTCTCAATGGCTCCTAAGAGAAACCTTGTTGTTAGAGAAAGCAATGTGAAGATTCCAAAAATTGAGCCCTCTCCTATCTCTACTAAATTTTTGAAAGGGAGCTCTAGCTTGGTTAGTAAATATGGTGGGAAGAAGGGCACTAAAATTAAGGAGGGGCTTTTTGGTCCTAGTGAAAACTCTAGCCCTGCTCTGTTGGAGGATCTTCCTATCATTACCCCAAATATAAGGAAAGGTTTTGCAAAAATTGGTAGGAAAAACCCTTTGATTTCCTCTACATAAATTAATAAGGAGAGTGAAATTTGGATCCTTTGGTTGCTACCCCTATCAAGAGGAAAACTCCTCTTCTTGTCAAGACTAGAAAAGGAAAGAAGAAGAAAGTTAAATCTATTGTGGAAGAGGAGGGACCTATTGACATTTCTAATGTTGAAGCTAAGTTGAGAGCTATTCAAAATTTAGAGCAAAATAGTTTGATTTCTTCTAGGGGTCAAAGGTTTGCTAGGTTAGTCAAAGCACCTATTGCTAGCACTTTTTTGGCTACCAAAGGAAAAAAAAATATTTTAGCTTTGGATAAGGAAGAGAGGTCTGCGAGGATGAGGACTTCCTCCCCCATAATACTGAGGGGATGTCTGAGGATGGCAACCCTATTGAGGATCGAGAGGAGCATTTGTTGGTTGATGTTGAGGAGGAGCAATTGTATGGGGAAGAGAAGGATGAAGGTGAAAAGGAGGAGACTAAAGATGAAAAGGAGGAGACCGAAGATGATGGTGATGAAGAGTATGAAGAAGAAATAAACCTAAAGGAGGATAAAGGAACTTAATAATTGTTTCTTTGGACAAAAATAGAGGTGAGGTTGAGAAGGGTGATACAGATGATAAAATTGAGTATGAGAAGGACTTGCTTATGTCTATTAGAACTTAGGTGGAGGTTTTAAAGATGAAAGTGAAGGAAATGGAGAGGAAGATGGATGCTAATAGTTTCTCTGATCAAATACAGAGAATAAAATCATCCCTCTGAAATCTTCTTTTTGTTATTGAGGGCATTGTGATGAAGGTTGTGAAGGGGATTGTGTTAAGTGATTCCAAAATTAATAAATAAAGGAAGAAATAGGGAAAGGACAAGGACTCTTAGTTGGTTTAAGTCAAGAAAAAGAAAGGGAAAAAGATCTAGGCCAAAGAGGACTAGGAGGAGTTGCTCGACCCTTTGATGGATTATTGGACCATGTTCAAGTGGTTGTTTATGGATCCCAGGTGTTGTTTCCTTTTTTTATTGTTTGTGGGTGGTGTTTCCTTTTATCTTGTTTGCTTGATTTTTGGCTATTTTAGTTCTTGGAAGGCTTTCACGCCTAATTGTTTTCTTTGTGGCCTACACGCCTCTTCTCTGAATTTACATTATGTTTAAGATGCTAATGCTATGAAAAATGAGATCAATGCCCTTGCCTTGCTTATTTAATAAAAAACATTGCTTTAAAGAGGGGAAAAATGTAGACACCTAAAATATTCCTCATAATCATTGACTTTAATCATTCCTTAAATCATTAATTGCATCCATTAATTAAGTATTGGTTAATCTTAATGTATTATCCACTAATATTCATTAATCACATCACATATTATTATTTATTAAATAATAAGTATTTTCCATTTAATATCATTATCTATTTAATTAAATAATATTTTATTATGTAATTAAATGAGTTAATTATTCTTTTTCAAATAAATTTCCATTTTCACTCATTAGTCAACTCCATCACCATTGATTAGTTAACTTAGTCTTCATTTGGAAACTCGATCTTCATTCCTTAGTTAACTCTTTTCCATTTTAGAAACCTAAGTCTTCATTCTTTAAGTCAATTCAATCTCCAAATGGAAACTTGATATGCATAATTATCCATCAATTAATTGAATAATCCAAGATTATCTTCTCACGAGTTTAAAACGACAATTTTCTATTTATCATTTGAGTCGTCTCCACAGTCAGTTTAGTTAACTAAAGTCCTCAATCTTATCCTCATCTTTGAATTGATTTTTCCTTGGAAACTCTATAAATTGAGTCAATCCTTCATCAATTTCATATCTCAAATCTTCATGCAAATTAACTCTGTCAAAATCTACCATCAATCAAAGTGTTATGTTGTTGAGTCACATCCACATTCCAAACAAGGCAATCAACATCATTTAAATTTTGAAGTTTGTAGTGAGATGGGTAAAGTAGAAGTTTAGTTTGATTTCAATTTGAGTTTCAAGTTATTTCAATTTCTAGATTTCTAATTTCATTGTATATAGTTTGACATTTCATGGATATGATATGAAATGGTTCTATGGTTAAGGTTGGATGATGTTTTGGACTATGGTTAAGTTAGATGTTATGTGTAACTATTGTAGACACTGAAAAATGTCCTAAGTCCATGAGCATCATTTTTCTTGGTCGTTGTCCTTCGATAATTGAATAATTTTAATTATTCGATTTGGTTTGACCACATTCCTTTATTAATTAAATAATTTTTAATTATTTAATTAATTCACCTTCTCATCTTTATTCTATCTTGATCAATTAAAATTATTTAATTGTGTCACTAATATATCCCTTTCTTCAATAATTAAATAAATCATTTTTTTATTTGACCTTTTTATTCTTCTATAATTAAATAATTGTCAAAATTATTTAATTGTGTTTCATTTCTCTCTTTTGGATAAATAATTCAAATTATTTATCCATGTCTAATTTCCACCTCCCCATTTAATTAAATTGATTAATTTAATTAAATGCTCCTCTTTTCATTTTCTTCAAATTAATTTGCCACTTGTCCATTTCCTCCACTCTCCATTTTTGAATAAATAATTTAAAATAAATTATTTATGCACCACTTGGTCAAAGATGCTCTGTCATAATCCCCTATCATAACATTTATTTCTGTCATAGCCTACACGTCTTGCATGTCTATCATAGCAGTCAGGCGTCATAGCCGTCGGCGTCATAGTTTTTCCATGCATGACATATTCCTAGTGCATCAATTTTGGACCGTTGATCTTGTCATCTTTTCTGAGACTTAATCTCAACTATCCATTTCGTAACATCTCTCTCATGCATTTTCATCCATTGATCTTGGAATCTTTCTAGAAGATTAATCTCAACCGTCCATTCAAATGGTTGTCTATAAAAACAACCTCCCTTCTCTATTTTCAGCTTAACAGCTAATTATCTCCAACTTTCTTGCTACCATTTGCACGTTTTGCACAAGTGTTTCAACATATATGAGGGCAAAGTTGCATAACAAGAAGAAGGAGAGCAAGAGAAAGAATCAACCATAATGGGGAGTGATTTCTTTTATGTTTTGTATTTTTGATTCTCTTTATTATTTGTTTTCTCTTGTTGGATGAGGTTAATAGCTTAGAAGTGTTGGCTATCACTTTATCTATGCTATTTGATTTCTAACCCCATCTTACATTTGCTAATTGTCTCCAACTTTCTTGCTACCATTTGCAGGTTTTGCACAAGTGTTTCAACAAATCTAAGGGAAAAGTTGCATAACAAGAAGGAGAGCAAGAGAAAGAATCAACCATAATGGGGAGTGCTTTCTTTTATGTTTTGCATTTTTTATTCTTTCCATTATTTGTTTTCTCTTGTTTGGATGAGGTTTTATAGTTTAGAAGTGTGGGTTGTCACTTTTTTCTATGCTACTTTATTTCTAACCCCTTCTCACATTTGGTGAACCCGACGTGAATACATGATACAACCAATAAGTCCTACGAAATCCCGTCATCTTTTTTTGAGCACAGAAAAATAGACACATCAAATATTTTAAAACATTTTCTGGGTTTTGTAGTCCTTGTTCTCAGCTTTCCGGAACATTAAACGGTTTGAAATTTCATTACAATTTGAGAAAGTTATGGTCATTTTACTGATCACAGTTTTTTAAGATTTAGTTGTTAAAATCCGATTTTCCTTTTGTTTATAATACTTTTGTTGTGTAGGATTTTGCAAAACATTTTCTGGGTTTTGAAGGTCTATGTCTTAGTTTTCCATAGATATCTACGATTTCAAATTTTGTTAGTCTTGTGAAAGTTATCACTATTTTAATTTTCTGTTTTCATTCAATTTTTTTGGTTTACTAATCTTTTGTTTGTAGCATGTGGCTTTGGAGTGGGGCTCCCAAAACTTGCTTCTTTTGAAGCAAGAAAAAAAATTGAGCTCTTAGTTTTTAGCTTTCTTTATTTATTTATTTTCTTAGTTTAGTTTAGTCTTTTTATTTTCTAGTTTAGTTATTTACTAACTGTTAGTTTGGTTTTTAATCTCTTGCTCTAACTTAATTTTTTGCAGCTTTCTCGTTGGTCCAAGACATTTATAAAACTACTAATTTGTGGTTTTGCAGCTCCGTTAGTCGAAGAATCATTTCTTAAACAATGTGTTTGTGATTTCTAGTTTAGGAACACTTCTTTTGGTACATTAAAATGAACATGTGCTTGATTATGTCTGACTGTGCTTGAAGGTGGCAGGTGATTATGTTTTCACCTTGTGAAAACTAAGTGATTAGAAAACCAGACCCACTTTATTTTTTGTCACCTTCACAACTTAATAATCGAAGTATCCTCTCCCCTTGCGCTTTCGAACGATCTTGGGTGTAAGAGAAACGATTATTATTTCTAGAAATGGGTCTGCCTTAAGGGAAAAAGTACTCACCTTAAGGGATGACTCGACCGGTAACAGGCTAAAGCCAAGCCACTTTTAGTCGGGATATAAAATGGGTGCTTGAGGAAAGTTCAAGTACCATGAGTGCGGATGTGTCACATGGACGAAGTAGTACTCCCATAAACCCTGTTGAGCATAACCTCTTCAGGCTGGAGTGCCACCTAATTGGTGATTAATCTCTCACCCCATGAGTGGCCACTTGAACGGATGCCCTAACTAAACACTTATTATTTTAGAAGCCAACCATTTTTAGTCGTTGCTTGGTATAGTGCAAGGTACAGTATCATGCCCAAAGATACTCACTACTGACTCCCTTGAGTAGAGATAGAGTTCTTGGGAAGTGATGACCCAAGAATCCGAAGTTGGTGTGCTCGAATGACGTTAATGAGCCGTGGAGGGGAGCCAATGCCACCAAACTTCTAAGTTATCTGCTCTCGAGAAGGAAAGGTGTTTAGCACCAATCTGGGGTATATCGGTGGGCTATATCAAGTATACAAACCCTTGGCCTATTAAGATTGTGCTTGTCTCATGTGTATTTGCATACACCAAAACATCATGCTCGTCAAGTGTTTTCTGGATTTTCAAACAATATACACAACATTCACAAATCTAAACACAAACAATCGACCTCAAACAAACATCACACCTAGTAACTTGCAACACCTCAAAACATTTCCAAAACCATCAACAAAACATGTCTAACTACTATCCTCCATATTCATCCTCAACCTATGAACGAAACCAAAGGATTGAATATCTTGACCATCATTTGAAAGAGCTTTAAAAACAATTAGAATCCCAACATTTGAAGGAAGTGATGCAATCATCTCATAAGCCTTTATCCTCACCCAAAACTACATCATCCAAGTTCAATGTCCATGATTTTCTGCAAAGGCTAAATGAGAAACCTAAATCTATTTCCTCAAACACAAATAATCTTGAGCAATCCTACCATGCCATGCATCTATCTTCATCTCCCATAATTCAAAATAAACCTCATGAGTCTTCCACCCAAGTTAACAATTTCATCCAACCATCCTCTCTCATCATACCATCTTCATCCAATGAGTCATGTCAATCTATTAGTCCAAAGCATGCTAGCATAGACTCCCCTACACATCAAGATCAAAGTATTCTTTCCATTCCATCCAATGATACCAAAAATTTCCAATGCTCTCCAATCTTTGACCAAGATCCCATCTCTCAAGAACCTCATGATGATCCCCTTATCTCTTTTTGTTTCATCCAAGATGATTCCCTTCCATCTCAAGAGAAAAGTATCCTTCCAATTCCTCCTTCCACCTCAGCTAATCAATCCATACCATCTAACGATTCCATTGCATCCCAAGAGCATGATAGTTCTTCCATCATATCCAATGATGTCCTATCATCTGATGATCAATATATTCTTTCTACAAAATCCCAAGATTCCCTTCCTCATCAAGATCAAGATAAACCTCCATTCAAGGATACCCTTTCATTCCATGATGATTTCCATCCTTCTCATGATCAAGATATGCCTTTCATACCACTTTGTGGTGATTCCATACCTAATAAAGAGCAAGCTACTCCATCTCCTACACCTCTTGATCCTTTTCCAAGTCAAGATCAAAGTACCCCCTTATCCCCATGTCAAGATCCTCTCACACATCCTAATTCCTCTCATGACCACAATCCTCCACAAGAGTCTATCACCCCTATTCAAACTATCCATGAACCTCTTACCTATCAAATGGGTTCTCTCACTTTTATCCAAGGTGGTTTACTCAAAGATCTTGTTATTCCTTCCATCTCACAACCACCTCACGATGGACTTGCATCTTGTTTCATAAACAATATATATCCCATTGGAAAATGAATGTGTCAAAGTATGAACTACAAAGGCAAAGGATTAGGCCTTCATGAACAAGGTATCCTAGAACCCCTTTATATCCAAGAAAACACATACTATCATGGCCTTGGTTATACACCTCACACTCAAGACATTCGTACCCATCGTAAGCCTAGATTCCATCAAAATAAACCTACTTATCCTAGTCCATCAAACATTCCATCTATCCTAGGTCCTTATCCTAGTCCATCAAACCTTCCATTTATCCTTGGCCCTTATCATCCAAACCCTAGTTCATAAACCCTTCCATCCATATTGGGGCCCTACATCCCTCCATCTCCTATTCATCAAGAACAACAAAGGCACACACCCTTGATTCCCTCTCAAAATTCTATCTACATTAACCCATCCATAAGACCTCCATATCATTCATCTCCATCCACCCATCCCATTGCTCTTGGAAGCAATTTGGGTGCCAAATGTCAAAAGCTTCCATATCAAAATCCACATGTATCAAAGGATCAACATGTCTCCTTGAAGAGCCATGCAAAAATAAAAGAAAATTTGATCCCAAGTCAAAATAAAAATCCAAAAGGCCACAAAGGCCCATCAAGTCAAAAGAAAAATCAAAAGGCCACAAAGGCCCATCAAGTCAAAAGAAAAATCCAAAAGGCCACAAAGGCCCATCAAGTCAAAAGAAAAAAATTCAAAGGCCACAAAGGCCCATAAATCAAGAAGAAAAATTTCAAAGGCCACAAAGGCCCGTAAAGCAAAAAGAAGAATCTCAAAGGCCACAAAGGCCCATGAATCAAAAATCAAAGTCAAAAGCTATGTGGATTCCTAAAAGTCTCGTAGAAGCAATAAAATCTAAATTGGCATCCAAATTTGCTAATCCAAAAGCTTCCTCCTATCGTCCATCTAAAAACTTATCACCTTCCAAATTCATTTCTCCTCCATCACTCCACCACCCTTCAAGGTGTGTGCCAATGTTGATCTTTCCATCCTTTCCATCTATTCATCAACAAGCCTTCCAACCTCCTATCCATTATCCAACATCCATCCCCAATTATCCTCCTTTAATCCAAACCTTTGCATAAGTCCTTAGCTTCTTCCATCACACCAGTAATCTACCAACGTTTATGAGCCTAATCCTCATTGCCATGGTTTGTTAGAGCACATATTCAAGGGGATATTATTCATGAAACTTGATGCTTGATTCCTCCTCCATCTCCCTATCATGCATATATTACCTTCCATATCCATATCCTGTCTTCCATATTCCTCTTGTACTCTACACTTGGGGGCAAGTTTCATCCATCCTTTCATTCATATCCATTATCCTCTTTACGTTCATCCTTTACCTTTCCACCTTTGATCTTGACAAGGTTAAGAATCTTCTTGAACATCGTATATCTTATCCTATACACTTTATCCATATCTTTCGTACCCTATCCTTCACCGTATCCATATTCCACCATCCTATCTTAATTCATCCTTTCTTCCCTTCCTTGGTCTTGATGAGGAATAGGAACAAAATACTTAGGCATTGTGTCCATATCTTATCAATCTTGATCATCCTATTCATTATCCTTATCTTTGCATTCTTCCATTCCATATCTCCTAGCTTATCAAAATCCATGTCCCATTTCCTTCCTTTGTTCTTGATGAGATTAGGGGAAAAATTATAGATGCATGCTTTGGATTTTCTTTCATATCCTTATGTGTTACCATTCCATCATAGTTTACATTCCTTATCATTTATCCATGATTAAATCACCTCCAATGTTGGTCATCATGTCCCTTTGCAACCTTGAATCTTATCATGTGAATCATATTTGAGCCTAGTTGTAAAACATTATCCAATCCTCATATTTTTTGTCAATCAATCATAAACAATCATCAATCTTATCGTACTTAGAGGAATCAGTGATCCTAAGTACTTATCATCATCATGCCTTATGGAATCGATCATTCTTGGCATCCAATCAACAAAGCATTATCATCTTTTGACAAAAAGATATGTTGCTTGTGTGACATGTTTTGCAGTGAATCTTTCATTTTGATCTATCATTTATCCATGGTTGCATTACCTCTACTGTGGAAGATCTTATTCCTTCAATCAGTCATATCACATTTCATTTCACTCCATCTTTAAAATAAAAAATAAATAAAAAATCATAAAATGTTCTGAAATAATCCAAAAAAATCATAAAATGTCCTGACATAATCCAAAAAAATCATAAAATGTCTTGACATAATCCAAAAAAATCATAAAATGTCCTGAAATAATCCAAAAAAATCATAAAATGTCCTGAAATAATCCAAAAAAATCAAATATTCCAAAAATCCCAAAAACATCAAAAATTCCAAAAAATAGTGACACTTTCAGATCACCACACGGCTTTGAAATTCAACAAAATCAAAACATGCAAGTGCTGACAATCAAGCAAACATTATAACATATATATCAATCCACCTTTCAAATCCAACCAAACACATAAACTGTAACGAGAATCAGTTTTACATAGAAGCAGGACTCTTGTTTGTTTGTTGATCTGTTCTTATTTTATGGTTTTATCTTTTGTGACATGTCTTTTAGCTTCTTCAGGATGTCTTTGACTAGAGAGGCAAGGATGGGGCATGTTCATTTGTTTTTTGTTTACAGATTGTTTCTTATTCATAGGATGACTCGTCTTAGGACATGGTTATCTAAAACCATCAAGGACCTATGAGTCTAATGTGGATGAGAGCATTCCTTGTTTGATAGTGTCTTTCATGCAATAAGTATTCAGGTCATCTAAGGTTCTTATACCTAGATGCTTATATTTCATTACTAAATAAAACCACAAACAATATTCAGGTTGTCTAGATGTTCATGTTATCTAGACGCTTATACTAATTTGCGACATAATAAGCCCAATGATGATAAAAGCACTTAAATGGTACAAGAAGCTTCATCACCTTCATTCTCTTCCATCTTGCATTTCATTTTCTTCATCTTTCTTGTCGTAGGGAAATTAATCAATTGCTTAACTCATTGATATATGTCTCTATCAAATCTCAAATCAATCAACTTGCTTCTTGAGATTTCATGTCCCCCTAATCAATCAGTCCAATCAATCATTGCATTAGCTTGTATTGCGTAAGTATCATTCTTAATCAACTTCATCAGCTCATCAACCTAGCTATCCTGATCATTTCCATCAATTGTTTAGTTACGCCCATCAACTGTGCATTTTCATCAAAATGTACATCAATGCTTTATCACTTGCGCAATATCAGGTATCGAATCACTTTCTAGACATCTATCAAGAGATTAATCTTCTTACAATCTATTTGATCAATCTCTCGAGGGGGCATATCATTCTTATCATAATCCTTACCAAGATATCTTTGGGGCGTGTATCAGTTGATCAATCTTTTTCTTTGAAACAACGCAAACTATAATGAATTATTAACTAAGGTTAAGTTGACTTGATTTAAGCTAAATGAGGGTGGAGAAAATGCAAGGATGGTTGACTATGAGTTGTATGGACAATGGTTAATTTGAACTAAGGTTAGGTTAACCTATATTTTAAGTTGGACCAAGTTTGTGATTATGGGTTTTGACTATGAATCAAGGTTGTGGTTGTTGACCAATTTGTGATTCATAAAAAGAAAGAATGGAAAGGAAAAATTATAAGGCATGAGATAAATAAGCTTCCCTTTTTGGTTTGAAATAGGGATGGTTAATCTAAACATTAAAAGACATGCAATACACATGAACAATCCTATCTAATCAAGTAGGTGTATCAATCCTTATAGGCTCACAAACATACCAAATTTGAGTATGTGGGTAGCCTCAGCCCTTTATTTAGGACATTGGGTTGTAGGGACAAAATCCTCACCTATAATGTAGCATGTGGGAGGATTACAAATGCTTGTGCACATAACTTATTATTGTCACTTATTAAGGGCACAATGTGAGTAACTTCTTGGGTCCAACCACTTATTTATGCACTATAAGACAAGATGACTAAGTGTATGCCTAACTAGGATAAACAAGGTGTAGTGTAGAAAAATGTATCCCTTTACATTTTCACACTTGTTTGGGCCCTCCTAGTTAAAAATGGACTTAATATTGCCTTAATTTAGTGTTGATAAATATATCCCTTTACATTCTCACACTTATTTGGTCCCTCTTAATTAAATTGAGCTTAACTATGCCTTAACAATCCCTTTTATTCATTTACAAGCCTAATAAATTACATTTTCTGAAGGGAAAACTCGACAATAATTAATGCCTAAACATAACACTTTACCTTGAACGATGTGTGTTCTAGGAATAGGGACCTGGGACCCATTCGCCCATGGGAAAATGGGTCCTCCCTAGACCTTTGGACCTAAATTTAAATTATATTTTTGGCGGTATTTTAACATCTCCAAATCCATATTTCAATGTCGGCTTGTGATATTTGAATTTTGGGAAATTAAGGATACATACCTATAAATACAAGGTCATTTCACTAAGTTTCACCTAGAATTTTTCAAGAAGCAACCTAACATTTTGATGAGAGAAAAAGTATAGAAAAGTTGATGATCAAGAGCATATATACTAGAGAGTTATTGCAACAATCAAGATCTATTCATCATGTCAAAGTCTTCTTGCATCATGCATGTTTTTGAAGCTAACATTGTGATGTAGGTTTCAAGATCAAGTTCAAGTATGCAAAGAATTATTTCAAGTGTCAAGATCCACATCCAATTCAACCATTTCATGCAATTTGCAGACTTCCTAAGATCTCCATTATTAAGGTTTCATTCAAGGGTTTGTTGAGTGGTAACATAGCTTTGTTAATTCTTCATTCCCTCTTTAATGTATTATTTCAATTCAAGGATTGATTACCAAAATGGGGTTTGACCATGGCAAACCCCCATTCACTCAAAAAAACATTTTTCTCTCTTGTGTGTGTGATTACAGATTTAGGTTGAAGAAGAATTGAAGACCTCTTGAAGAGAAAAATTAAAAAAGTTGTCAAAGTTGCAAAAGTTGTCAAAGTTGTCAAATCACAGAATCTCACCTACAGATTTGATTTCTGACTTTCCAACACTGAAACCTGGACAAATTAGAAGCTACAAATCAGCATCAGAGGCTCCCAAAAGTTGTAGAAAAACCTTGAAAAAGACCCATTTTCCCATGGGCGAATGAGTCTCATTCAACCTTTAGAAACTGCCTTTTGGCGACTGGTAAACACATTTTTTTCCTTCTCAGATATGCAATTGGTTTTCTAGTTCTACTAATATTGAGTTTAATATTATTGTTTCAAGTGTTAGATTGCATTTTGGAGTTGATTTGCTATTTTTAGTTTTTCTCCCAAAAGTGTTGTTTGACCTTGACCCTCATCCTTCAAGCATAAGGAAATATGAAGTTTCTCACATTCAATTGATTCACCTAAGCATTGTTAGTCAATTCATTGTGGGGATCTCATTTCCTAATGAAATAAAGGAAAATAGGCGCATCATACTCCCTTTATTACATATCCACTCCAATAAAAACCACAAACCACCTATTTTTCAATGTTTCACAAGGTTAACTAGAGGTATCCAAGTAATATACTTGAAGGTATGTGAGGCTTCATTCTATGAACAAGAGTCCATCTACAAGCATGTGTTCATGGATAATTCCAATTCCATTTCACCTTATCTCCTTACGAAAAGAATGCCAAGGTTATGCTAGACATGATGGTATTCCTTTGAGGTACAAATTTCACTCCCCCTTTGTATACCCCATTGAAACACATGATTTAGGTCATCTCCTAAGGTGATGAAATCCTTATGTAGGCCCACTAAAAAAATACCTGAAAAAAAGAGTGAATTGTATCATTTTGTATCCTCAAGATCGCCTAAAAGGTGTGCGAGAAGAGCATACATGAAACCAATCACCAAAAGATATAACTAATCTAAACATAAAAACTAACAAGCTAATTTTAGCAACCCAAAACCAAATGTGTGATAGTTTCAAATTGAAATCATTGGCAAGTACAACCACAAAAATGGGTTAGTAGTTTTAGAAAAATATTCTTCAACAAATGTTCTAAATGCAAAAAGTGTTAGAGTAGCAAATGAGCTCTAGCAAAAAAATGTTAGAAATTGAAGAGAAATACTCCTTGCATAAAATGTTAGGCATTTTTTATTTTATTTTCAAAACAAGTAAATACCTATTTATTTAAATAAAAATATTGAATCAAAGTTATGATAAAAATATAATAATAATAAAACAAAACCCTCCATGTAGGCATATGATGAGGTGAAGTGCAGACTTCCTTTAGGTAATGTAGTTGATAAGGGTTCTACCATCTTCCAATTATTTACTAGTAAGAACAAGCATTATTATTTTGGGGGAATACCTTTAGTACTTGCTACTCCTTCTTTGCTTCTTTTATGGCAATAAGTTTTTCAAATTGTTGATGGTTGACGATTTTTATTTTTAAAGGCCATAATGGCCTAAGATGTGGAGAGAAAGAGAGTGTTATAAAGCTTGGCTTTGGATAGAGTATGGCATCATAATCTTATATGATGCAGGTATGATAGGTGCTCTAGCTCATCAAAGAAGAATGAAGGCTATCAAAGTGTAAACAAGGTTAAGTCAAATTCTATCAACCCTCCTCCTACAACATTAAAAATACATAGACCAAGAAAAATGTTCCTTATACAAGTTCTTTGCCAAAAAAACATGATTGAGGCTCTTGTTACATCCAAATGGAACTGATCAAATGTACAACCTCCATAAATTCAAGCTCAAGTAAGAGATTGGAGTGCTACCACTAGTAATACTATGGTTGATGTGTCAAACAATGCACAAGAAGTTCAACCTCAAATGTAAAGTGTTTGAATTGCAAAAGAAAGCTCCAAACAAGAAAATATATTGAAGAAAACAAATAATAATTGATATAAAACAAGATATCACATGAATCAAGAATCACAAATACCATAAACCAAATGAATTGGCTTAGGGATCTCCCCACTCAAATAAACTAACACAAGAATTTGAAGGCGCCATAATTGATAGAGGTTTTTAAAGGGTTGTGATTGAGATTTATGCCCAAGTCCTTTCATGGATTTGAAAAGCCAATCACAACATAAATAAAATAACAATTAATTAAACATTAGAAATTCATAAAACATAAGAAATTGATACATTATATCATATAGAAAATTCTAATAAAGAGATCATCATGATTAGTAATATTTCCACCCACCTAAGGGAATTAGACCATCTAAGATACGTAGGCATAAAAAACCACCAAGATTTGAATCTAATTCAAATCTTGGAGATCCCCCCAATCATCCACACAATAGTTTAACACTTCATTAATCTAAAATCACTGATAGAGAGAGAAAGACAAGATCCCAAACTCTTTGATCTCACCAAACTCCATGATCTACAAAAAAAACTTTTCTCCAACAACTATTTAGATTAATTTTAAAAATTTCAAAAAAAATGGGTAGGTCCCATTGGGCATACCAAATGTAATCATGATAAATAAGAATAAAAAATAATGTTTAAAACTCATTATTCCAACTTCATGCAAATATTTGATGGAGCATCAAATGGATATGCTCTTGACAATGTTAATTGCTCGCTTGGACAACATCTTGCTCAATCTAAGATCCTCAATGAATGGAGGATTAAGCTCCAATTTATATAAAATTTGAGAGGAAATTAGATGAAGAAGATCAAATCTTGGCTCATGAGTTAGATCCACAATTGGTGGATGTGATGGAGAGAGGTGACAATCAATTTACAAAATGGAGCGTGGAGATAAATAGGTAGTCAACTCATTTGATTGGTGAGTTGATATTATTTAAATTTTTATTTAATTTATGATCTTGAGTCAAACAAATTGATTGGCTTGTTAATATATGCAATGAGTAAGTTAAGTATTTTGATTGGATAGTTAATTGATGAGGTGTAATTTAGAATCTAAATTAATTTATTAGTGGATAATATATAAGATGATTCATTTTACATTAATTAAATAATAAATAACTAATTTAATTATGATAAAGTAATGTGCTTAGGATAATATTATTTTAATGGATTAAGAGGCGGTAAATGTAGAAATTAGTGTATATATGATTTCAGTGTCTACAAATACAAATAACATTCATTTGTAGTTGTTAATAGAATTATGTTCAATAAAAAGTTATTTGGTTCTAAGTAATTGTCTAGTAACATTGATTAGGTTGTTACAATTATGGACATACAAGTAAGACACAATCATTAGAGAACATACATGTGTAATTAGATCCTCAAAATTAGCTTAGTTAGAGTTTTATGATATATATACAACATAAAGAACATAGACCTAACAAGGTAAGAAAAAGGGATACTAAGAAGTAGAGTAACATAGATGCATAATGATTACCAAACAAATTAGTAATGGTATCATCATGATAATGTGGTTTCTTTGGGACCAAACTAACATAATAAACATTATCATCACTAAGCAAATTGTGTGTATCCATCATAGATGAATATATCAAAGAATCCATAGGAATTTTATATAAATGACTTGTAGAGATGGACATATTTTAAAAATACAAAAAGTCTACTATAAATAATAGGAATGCAAGTACGAGTTCACCAAAAAGTAGGGGAAGTAACCTTACAATTAATTTAAAAATTCTATTGGATGATAAAGTCATCAATTAATGAAATTTAGACCCTAAATTAATTTAAAGAGCATATAAACTAAAGCAAATAATTGAATTGATAAGGTGAGAGAGATTACAAGGATTATGAGGAAATTGGTGTGATGTTGATGTTGATTGCTTTGACTGCTAGAGACATTATGGCAAGGAGTTGGAAATAAAAATTGATATTAAATTAGTGATCAAGGGCCTACATGAAAGATAATTTGAGAATTCAAGGGCTTGGAACTAAATTGCACAAGCGAGATAATTTTACATGATCACCCAATGAGATATAAAAGGGACACGATCACATGTACAATATAGTCTGGCACAAAATTTGAGCTTAGGGATCTTCTGAACCTATTCATTATAGTGTACATTTGTTTATAAGAAATGGTGGTACTAAGAGGCACCTTTGAGGCTTGCTATATATAGAGGGAAGATCATTCAACTTCCTTGATAATAATATGGTCTTGAGGGTGATTTAATAAAGATCAAAATAAAAAAAATAAAGAATATTGAATGGTAAGTAAACTACAACCGAGTTATCACAAATGTTTAGACTGAATGCTAAACATAAATGCTTTCTATTGATATTTGATCTTATCTAATTCCATGAAAATAAACTAGAATGATGTCCTTAAATACACAATCCTAAACACCTAGTTAAATTTTTTCAGGGTAATATTTTAAGATTATTGTGCTTGAAAATGATGAATTTTGAAGTCAAATTAGAGGACACAATCACTCATGAGGTCTAGTCGAGGGAAGAAAAAACCTCGATAAATAGACTAACATTGTTATGAATGAAATATTTAAAATTAACATAACATAATAAAAAGCTCAAGTTTAATGTGAACTATACTATCAAAAAAGTCAAACTAAATACTATACATCTACGACGTTCACAAAACAAAAAATAAGATAAAACCACATTTTTCTTCCAAACCCCACTTTTAATACAAAAATTCACACACAATTTCTAATAAAAAACCTACCATATCATTTGAAAAATTATTATCCATTAAAACTATCAATCATTCCATTAAAGGTTTCTATCTTTAATCTA